>JASAMX010009714.1:0-115857 GCA_030248175.1 Microlaimidae sp. YZB2_3 | reverse complement strand
GTGAAATATTACTGTATTTCACGAGATCTGGTATGCCAAAAATGGCGATTTTCCATACTTAAGAAAACTGTCCGGAGAAATCTTAATGATACGTGAATTGAAGAAATAAGTTCACAGTACAGAAAAAAACTAATGTTTTTTAAATTATTAACTCTTTCCTATTAATGTCATTGCCAAAGTACTGTTGTTGTGATTTAAAAGTGTTAAAAGTCCTGCAGCGATACTCTGTCTTAAAAATTTTGAAATACTCTAAATGAAACGGTCTTGCGTCATTTTCATTCTTAAAGAACCGGTGTCGCGGGATATCTTTTCTCCCCTTTGTTTTTCCCCCCGGAAGATCTATCTCGGTAAAAAGCCGGGATAGTTTTTCCCCCCGGAAAAACCATCCCGCTAAAACACCGGTTAATTCTTTCCCCCCTCGGTAAATTCTTTCCCCCCGGAAAAACTATACCGGTTAAAAACCGGGAAATTCTTTCCCCCCTCTTTTTTATATTGTTGTTCGTTTGTTATGAATTTTAGCTTGGTTTTAAGGTTTTGCTTAGGCTGCTTAGGGAAACTAAGGTTTAAAATGGTTAAGGTAGTTCATGGGTTTTATTTCAATAATTTTATGAATTTATGAAAGTATAAATATATATATGAAAGTTTTTGATAACAAAATAATCATTTTAATTTAATGACGTGTTTTTGAAGAATGTGCAGAATAAACTTTATGCAAATTTTTGAAGGGGGGGAAAGAATATACCGGTAAAAACTTTCCCCCTGATTATAACGCTAAAATAGAAAATTACAAACAAAATTAAAATCCTGAGTAAACATGTTTTAATGGAATTTATTACACAAAAATTGGTATTTGAGCTAATAAAGGTGCATCTATTCAAATTATTTTTAAAAGTTTTAAGTTTATATGATTTTAAAATTAAAAAGCATGGGGGAAAATCTATCCCGGTATATTGTTTCCCCCGGGGAAAGAATTTACCGAGGGGGGAAAGAATATCCCGGGATAGTTTTTCCGGGGGAAAACCTATCCTGGGATAGTTTTTCCGGGGGGAAAATTTTTTAGGGGGGAAAGAATATCTCTTGACACCGGCCCTCAGTACTACAGTGTTGCAGGATTATTACAGATGTATTGCACCATTACAAAAGATGACTTTAAGATGATAAAGAGTGGAAATTCAAAAAAAGGGTAAAACCCAAAGCTGCAACTGCAGTTCGTTGTCCCAGTACTGTGAATGGAACACAAACGACAATGGGCCACTGTTTCATTCCATACAAAACATATGCACCAGTAAAATTTTTACGAACACTTGGGCTTTCAAATTAAAAAAAACCGCCACTAAAAATGGCACTATGTCACGATTTTTGTTTCTTTTGTTTTCATTTTTATAAAAATTTTATATATGTCAAACATAATTTTGTTCTGGTAATTTGCAAGTATAAACACCAGACCGAAAATGTCTATAAACAGATTTAAAAGATTAAAAAAAAACAAATCAACGGACAAAAGTTGTCCAACGTATTATTGGGAAAAACTATATTTTATTTACCTGTCTTTCGACCTTATGTAGTCGATTGTACATAGTTATCTTTGGTTCGATATATTCTTTGGTTGTGAAATACACTGGTTGTTTTCCTGTTACTACATCTAGTCTAAAAATGTAAAATCAAAATCATAGAATTAGTTTAGTTTTAAGGTTTTGAATTTGACGAAATCAGCAGAACAAATATAAAATTCTCCATTTATATTTGTTTTTAATGATTTTGTCTTGGTTTAGAAATATAGAAAATTTACAAAACTTAGTAGTTAATAAATGGCCGATGGATGGTGACCCATTTAGTTAAAATATAAATAATAATATAAGTTATAATACACAAGGACTTTCTGGTTTTACGCTTTAGGATTAATCCTAAAATAACTGGGTTAAAAAGGGAGTTTTTTGATATTAAAATGTAAAATAAACAATAAAATTAATCATACACCGTTCTTTTACATTGCACAATTAAAAAACGCTTAATTGATTCTAGGCTTGTTCTAATTAATTAAATATTCAAAAAATTAATACATTGAAATAAAATATAAAAGATTAAATTAAAAACTTAGATTTTGCAAAAAAATAATTTTTAAAGAGTAAACTAAAGATTTAGTTTATCTTATTTTACTAACCACCAGTTTGTCTTTTGTCAAATTTAGTAACATTTGATAATAATGCTATAATAATATAACGTTGTTTGGATTATTAATATAACGTTGTTTGGATATTGCGCCTAAAATTACATAATATAGTTTTATTGTAATCACAAAAAATGTAGGCTTTGTTATCAGATTAAATAAAACTAATAGTTGAATGAATTTTTTACATATGTAACTGAAAAAAAAAAATTTATGGAATTCCCTTCCGTTTTTATTTTGGCGCTCGCCATGATTTTTTCAAAAAAGTCGGTCATACTGAATAAGTCCCACAACAAAAAGCTTTTTAAGCAATTTAAATTAAATTAAATTTGTTACTATTAAACAGTTCATTAGAGCCAGTCCCTGAAATACCAAATATTAGAAGACCGAGAAACTTTTTTAAAGCATCATTTTATAATATTCTAGAATTAACACCGTGTGTTATCGGCGTGTATTTCCGCATAACTCCCCATCATAACATGGAATACTGATATCAAAAATTGTTAAAGCTTTGATTTTTATGTACCTGTGCTGCAGGTTTTTAACTCTGGCTACCAGGTCTACATGGCCCGCTGAGTATTGTTCTATTACATCTTTGACGTCGTAAGGCTTTAAAGCTTCTCTGAATTTCCGTCTGGCCACTAGCAATTTTATCCTTCTGATGGCTCTAATGGCATTTCTATGTACAGTGGTCAGCTGTTCCAAGGTCCGGGGTTGCATATTTAGTTCTTCTTCCTCTAAAGTAAAAAAAACTTGGATTTGGTTTGATTTTGCAAGAGCCGTCGCTTATGTGTATTTTCTTAAAATAATAAATCAACAATTAACAGACGGAAGTTATGCAAAGTTTTGTCAATCGCAGTCGATGCTGTGGTGCAGTGGTAGATCTTACGTCTTGAATGCTGAAGGTTCTTGGATCGAGTCCCGGCTGAGACACACTGCATTGTGGTGATAATATTGTTTGTTAAAATTGTTATATGTAGTATTTGGTTGTGCAATTAGTGCTGAGTAACATCGGCCTTGCGAATCCTGCTTTATGCAAAATAAATAATGTTTAAAAATAAATTTTTAATATTTTCATGCATTTTTTTTCCATGCACTTAAAATCACATGGGGACAACTACATATTACAAAATTATCTTCAAGCGCAAAAAATTTTTCTTTTTAAACTTTCTTTTTTAAAGGAACAAAATTCATCCACCTTGCAAGGTAGATAACTAATTTTATAAAAATTGAAGAAGTTGAATTAGGATTTAACCTAAAAAAATCGTTTTTCGTACAAAGCCAAATTTTACCAGGAAGCGATAACCTAAAAACGAATGTTTTTTTTTTGCATAAACCCTTTAAAAGGTTATTCTAAAGCAATTCGGCATGTTTCAAACAAGGCTCAAAATTTGATTTTAATTTATACCACAAACTTTAATTACATTTATTTTATAAACAAATTCTAAAGAGAGACCCAATTTTATTTTTTAATTTTTTAAAGGGGTAAAATAAAAAAAACTGTTTAATAATAGATGATATTGGTTTAAATTTTTGTTAAATTTTACATTGGTAATGATTAATTCAAATTTAGTAATAAATAACATCAAGTGTTTAACAATTAATTCTTATTTGAATTTATTGTAATTTTCGCAAACATTTGAAACAAAAAAATAAACTAAAATACTGCGAACAAAATACTAAACTACTTATATTTTCTAGAAAAAAAAAACAACTAAAGTGCCATTATTTAAAAGATTTAAAAATGACATCATTTGTTACAGAATTCATGCGAAAACTTTGGTTTTTTTTGGTTTGCTTCTTCCCGGCGGTTTATTGATAATATTACCGCCACAAAACCAATCTTCCATGGAATTTTTGACGTGATTATTTTGGGATTTCAGTTTGCCACCCAGGTCCAATAGGTGGCGCTGGAGTACGGGAAGTCTCCCACTGCAGTCAAAAGATGAGATCGGGGCGTCGGAATCTTTCTTTTTGTTTGCAGAAATGGCGTGGTTGCGCAAATGGGCGAATGGGGCCGTCATCAAACTGAGGTCGTCATTGTTATTTACACCTAAATGCAAATCGGTCGCGCTATTAGTAAGAAATCGAAAAATGTTAGCTTGTGTTAAAAGCATCGATTGATTTTGTGTAATATTAGGTTAACTTACTATAGTGAAGTTAAGTTTGCTTGGTGCAACTTTTCACTGAATAAAAGAGAAGAACTATATTATGATAGAAAATTCAAAACAATTTTAAAATTAAAAGCCCATACATTGAGTACTTAAAAATATTTCATCTTCTTTAGACTTTTACTCCTTTTATTTTTATTTTTACTCCTCTCATCTAATTTACATTTATTCCACCTTGTATATTTTTTAGTTAGTCAATTGTAGTTGGTCTGAAACCCGATTTTAATACCAAAATCGGTTTATGTTACATATAATAAATTTAATAAAATGCTGTTTTTAAGCCACACCAGCGATTTTTCTGCGAAATTTCTGATATGCAAATATAATAAATTATTATTATATTACGCTTTTATGCTACATTTTACGCACTTTAATCATGGGTGGCGCGGGAGCGCCACGGGGCGATTTAGCCCTGCGGCGCCGTGCTAACCATAATAAGAGAACGTGGGTAAATTTTGAAATTCTTGTTCATCTCATTCATCTTCTTATTATTCTAACGCTCAATTCTTAAAATCGATATTCCTCTTTTGTTACTGACTGATCAAAAATAAAGATGGACTCATTGGAAAAAAGAAAGAATTACGCAACGTTCTTAGGAGCCACTTTTTTATTTAGGTCCCTGTTATCGATTTATTGATCAAAATAATAAATTGAAGAATAACAAAATAAAAACTTCTAACCGCACAAAAACAGCCTTTTCGCAACAATAAAGATTGTACAGAGCAGACAGCAGACAGCTCCTCATAAAAACTGCACAATAACAGCAGACGGCTGTGCTCGGTCGCTATCGGTAGCGGTAACCGCACATCGCTATCTACTTCAACCGTGCGGAAAACGGCAAAAACAATAAAATGTTTTTTGTTAATTCTTGTTTTACTGATGAAAAAATTAATTTAAAGTTTTATTTCAAAACAAAGTAATTGCAATTATCGGTGGTGCGTAAAGCCACACGGCAGTTTAACCCCACAGCACCGCGCAACTATAATTAAGCAACGTTGGGAAAATTTTGTAATTCATGTTCATCTTCTTCTACTTATTTTTATTACTATTATTTCAACGCTTATATCTTAAAATCGATACTCCTTGATCGTTCATGTGGCAAATTAATCCCACGGCACCGCACCAACTATAATCAGAAAACGTGGATAAAATAAATTTTGTAATTCATGTTCATCTTCTTCTGCTGATTCTTTATTACAAAAAATCTTTGCAATCATTAGTGGTGTGGGAGCAGCACACAGAAATTTAGCTCCACGGCACTGCGCCAACTATAATTAAACAACGTGGGTAAGTTTTCTGTTTCATGTTCATCTTCTTCTTTTCATTATTATTATTTTTATTTTAAAAATATAATTGCAATCCTTGCTGGTGCGGCGATTTAGCCCTACTCCACCGCTCCAACTATAATTAGAGAACATACGTAATTTTCACCTTCTTTTTCTTTTTACTTCAATTGAATTATCAGTGGCACGGGAGCGCCACAAGGTGACTAAACCCCATGGCACCGCGCCAACTGTAATTAGATAACTTGGATAAATTTTGTAATTCATGTCCCTGTTCTCTTTATGATTAGTAGATTTGTTTTTCAAACGCTTATATCTTAAAACCGATATTCCTCTGTTACTGATTGATCAAAAATAAACATGAGCTCTTTGGAAAGGGTAGCAAATCGCGCAATAATTTTTTTAGAAGCCATTTTTTCAGTGTCCAAATTAAAAATTTAAATTGTTGACAACATAATTTTAAATTGTATTAATAATCGAGCACTTTTAGAAATTTATATTATTGCATAGCTAGGACTCTAACTTTTTTATATTTATTTAAAAATTCAATTAGCAACCATGAATAAAGAATGAAGAATGTCGGAAAAGTTTTTTACATTATAAATGGTAACAGAAATTACGTTTTCTATTGATAATATTAAAACTGTTAAAACATTATATCTCGATAACAGATTGATTATAAACATTTGTCATTGGGCAGCTAATATTATACTATATAAAGTTATTTCTTTAATTTGATTTAAAAAAGTAGTAGAAAAATAGAGAAGTATAAAAAAGTGATAGACTAGCCTTAAAAAATGCTCTAAAAATAGAGCAGGAAAAAGGGCGATTTCTTCCCGGGCGTGTGTTTAGACCGAAATAATGTGGACTACTCTGAGATGAACATTATTTGCATCATAAAAAATTTGTATTTGATTTGGCCAGCTGCCCACTAAATAAAAATTTCTACCATATAATATTAAAATATTTTATACGTTCAACTAAATACACATCACTATTGCATTTTTTAAACTGATGAAATGACACTTTAAAAAATTATACTCACAGAGTCTTTGAGAAGCGCGAAATCGCCAGTTTTTCAAATTTATAGTTATTTCTTACACATACAAATAGAACTTTCTATTCGAAAAAGTGGCGATTTCGCATTTGTCAAACATTGCTGTGAGTATACTTTTTCAATTATCATTTCATAAGACTAAAAATGCAACAGTGCTGTGTAATTAGTTCAACTTATAAATATTTTATTATCATATGGTAGAAATTTTTATTCAGTGAACAGCTGGCCAAATCAAATACAAATTTCTTATGGTGCAAATAATGTCCATCTCAGACTAAAGGTAAACCCAACGTGGCTGCAACAGTTGTTCGTTGGAATGAAAAATGCCCCCCATTAAGTAGGGTAGTGCATTTAATTTCGGCACTTTTTTTGTTTTTACGATGTAAGTTTTCACTGTATGGCCCGATTTTCATGTTTAATAGCTCATTTTGAAGCTTTTACGATACTGCGTTGCGTCAATGTAAGAAAGTAGTTTTTTAGTTAATTAAATCAGTTTTTAAAAAAATGAAAAATTGCCGGTGTCAAGGGATATTTTTTGCCCCCTAAAAATTTTTCCCCCCGGAAAAACTATCCCGGGATATTCTTTCCCCCTTTCAAAAATTTACATAAAGTTTATAATATTAATTCTGCGCATTCTTCAAAAACGTCATTAAATTAAAATGGTTATTTTGTTATCGTGATACTTTCATAAATTCATAAAATTATTCAGATAAAACCCATGAACTACTTTAACCATTTTAAACCTTAGTTTCCCTAAGCAGCCTAAGCAAAACCTTAAAATCAAGCTAAAATTCATAACAAACGAACAACAATATAGAAAAGAGGGGGGAAAGAATATCCCGGTTTTTAAGCGGGATAGTTTTTCCGGGGGGAAAAACTATCCCGGTTGTTTACCGGGATAGTCTTTCCGGGGGGAAAAAGAAGGGGGGAAAAGAAATCCCGCTACACCGGAATTAAATGTGTGCATTTAATTTCGGCACTTTACAAACAATCGATTGTTTCTCAGCCAAAAAATCATCATTTTCAAAAATTTAAAAGCCTATCATTATCTCCAGACAGTTTCCTTTAATTTAAGCTTCTACTTGTTGTTCAACGTGTAACTGGCAAAAAGTTACAGCTAAAATTCCAAATGGTATCGAAATGAGCAAAATTTGGGAAAAAAAGTGTATTTAATTTCGGCACTTTTTAAAAGGATTCTCTTAACCGAGTTTAAATGCAGTGCTATGACCCCTACACATTTTAACATTGTCTTTTAACTATTTACAACTACAATTTAACACCCGACCACTTAATTCAACCTGTTTTTACCTACAGCAATATGTGTGCCGAAATTACACTATTTTATTTTATAACGATTGCTCACCACAGACGCAACGTAGAACCACGGGGACTAAAAATTTGGAAAATAGACTAAATTTTACCAGGACAGTTTAATTTTTAAACCAATTTATTGCGTAATCATGAAATGCCCATGTTCTAAAAACGAGTAACAATTTTGTTTTTTATAAATCACACAATTTCACATGAAAATATCATAACATAACAAATAAAAAGCTCACAACAGTCATCTACATATAATTAGCTCTAATTTGAGCTATCAAACGTCGTATTCCGTCCTGGATTACCAAAAATATAGTCCAAAAACGAAAATTTCCAATTGGGAAAAGTGCCGAAATTAAATGCATTACCCTAATCACTCAAATCACGAGAATCTGACGTCACTCATATCAGCCAATCAGAATTCAGAAAATAAAAAATTTGAAGTAAAAAATCAACTTCAGATGGTAGTTTATAAATAATTCCAAAGGTGGATAATCTAATAAAGGTATGTCACAGCAGTCTGTAGCAGCGTGCATCATAAAATCCAATTCGGGCCGCACGTCCGGCCAGAAGCCGCACGTCCGGCCAAAAGCCGCACGTCCGGCCAAAAGCCGCACGTCCGGCCAAAAGCCGCACGTCCGGCCAAAAGCCGCACGTCTGGCCAGAAGCCGCACGTCCGGCCAAAAGCCGCACGTCCGGCCAAAAGCCGCACGTCCGGCCACAAGGGAGTTAATTTTGCTGCATTGCGTTCTTGTTATTTTTACCATAGTGGTGTGACGTAGCCGACTGCTCTGACGAATATATTATTTACATTTTTCTTGTGTGAATTATTTAAACTTTTATTACGGTCTTAATAAAAGTTTAGGTTATCCACCTTTGATGATACCAATAAAATACACGTAAAAATAACAATAAAATACAATACTAAAAATATTCAATTTGTGATTTTCGATTTAGCGTATCCTGAATAATGCACACTTTTTTAAACAAAAAAGAACTTAATTAATAAAAAAGATTCAAACTTTTTGTCAAATATCTTTTAGCGAGATTCGAACCTATTTATTGCTGTTGTGAAGAGTACAAGTCCACTGGACTCTAACCTCTAACCACTGGACTATGCGCATCGTAGTCAATGGTCTTAAAATGTATATTTAAATAAGACGGTTCAGTTTGTAGTTTTTTTGGCGCCAAATCAAAAAATTAAAAGAAAAAAATTGATTAATTTACAGATTTTAAGGAAAGTTTGGAATTAGTTAGATATAAGCCTGAACAATACCTTGGATTGTATGCAATTAAAAAACTAATTCAGGATTTATTTATTTGCGTTTTTAAAAAATTTTTTTTCGATTTTTTCAATTTTTTAAAAATTTTTAATTCCGTTTTATTTCAAATTACCAATAAAATTTGTCCCTTATTTTTTATTAACTTTCCATAAAATTTTAGCAAAAACTGTACTTTTCAAATTTTTTAAAAGAACAAAAACTGTTTTTGACCTTTAAATTGTGTAGCTCAAAATGAAACAACCGGAAAGAGATGCAATTATCACCGTTGAATACATCATAATCTCAGCATTTGATCGTATCATACTGTTTTTCGCCAAAAATTAATATCTAAGTTGATGTTTAGCTTAAAGTAAATATTGTTAAAACTGTGGTGTTCTACCTTGATAGGCATAATTAATTACTCCACATGGCTTACAAATTACTAAACATGAAAATAAACACTGACTTTAAATTAGCTTGAATGTTATTATTATGCAGAATTTTTTAGCTTACGGTTAAATATAGCTATAAAAATTCAAAATCAAAACTTTGGTAAGTTCAAAAATTCCATTTGATCAGAAAAATAATTTACAATATTCAATTTTATTTCATAGGCTAACAAATAAAAATATATTTCATTATATTCGATATTTCACAAAAATAATATAAAAAACAGAAACAATTTTTTTATATAGAAGGACAAACCAGAAAGAAAGAAACTGAACAATTTAATAACTTTAACAGGCCGGGTCAAGCAGCTAATATTTATTTCACTTTTCAGCAAGCGTCATCCACTGATTAAACTTTATGCGGGCCATCCATTAAAAAACTTAAGTCCGCCGCTGAAATCCGACCTATTTAAATTTCGATGGGAATATTTCCACGAAATCCGTTTCCACGTACATTATTAATGTTAATCAATTTAACTGTAAAAACATATAATAGGCTAATAGAATCTAGCTGACCTCGATAATTGCACTATTAAATCGATTATTTAACAACAAAACCATTCAAAATTCTTAACGAAAGCGGTTAATAATAAAGGTGAAAACCCCTTTTTTAATAATTATTTATCAATTTACTCAATTTGAAACCCAAATGCAAACTTTTAAAGGGATAAATTTGGTTAATTTTTGTATACTTTATAAAAAGGTGGAATTAAAAAAAATTCTGCGATTTTATTTGTTTTTTTAACGTCATAACCGCATATCGGCAAACTAATTTTCGACGTCAGCCAGATATAATTCAACCATAAGTGCTTTTATCGAGCGGTTTAAATTTTCGGTCTTCAAATAATATTTTTGGTAGGAAAATTAGATTGTCCTGTTAAAATAGTTTATAAACCTTTAGATCAAAATGTAAGCTTTGTAACCTGGCTTAGGCTTAGGCCAATGGGTATTAAAATTTAAATTACAAAATATAAACTAAAAGAAAGCAAGAACTAAAAGTAAGAATTAAAAAAAAGAAAGAAAGCAGTAAAAGAAAAAAGAAACTAAAAGAAAGAAAGAAAGCAGTAACGTTTTCACAAAAAAACGTTTTCACAAAAAATTTGACTCCGCACCGCACCTTTAAGGGGCGGAGCTCCAGAACTCTGAAACTTCCTTTTATATAGTAGAATAATATTGGAGGGTAATATTGGAGGTTAGATAAATTAGTAGTTGAGATCAGGAATGTTCTGAAACAGAGCGAATCTCCGTTTTCAAGAGCTGTGGACCAACCCCTGGAGCTTCAAAGCTTTTCATTCAATTGCTTAACTAAAGCTAAAGTCTTCCAGGCTAAAATTAAGGGCGTAACCGCTCTCGGCCAGGAAGAAGTGAAAAATAAACCCGTGAGCGAGAAAAATTAAAAAAAATGTTTTCAGCGGTTATGTAACCAATTATTATTTAGTTGCGTCAAGTGTTTCTCTGCATGTGATATTTTCTTAAAAAACGAGTGGTTACTTTACTACTCATCTATTTTCACCCTGATAGAATTTATCTTTAATTTATTGCATAATTGAAGAGTAATGCCATAAATTATTTTTTAAATTTTTTTGTATAACTTCGTGACTTATGCTTTTTCTCTATGCTTATGCTTTTTTTCTCTTTTATAGAAAATTTACTATTAGCTTATTATTTTGCTGAAAAGTGAAATAAATATTAGCCTGTTAAAATTATTAAATTTTTCAGTTTTTTTGCATTCTGTCTTTCTGGCTTGTTGGACTTGGTCTCTTCACTACAGCAATAAATAGATTCGAATCTCGCTAAAAGATATTTGACAAAAAGTTTGAATCTTTTTTATTAATTAAGTTCTTTTTTGTTTAAAAAAGTGTGCATTATTCAGGATACGCTAAATCGAAAATCACAAATTGAATATTTTTAGTATTGTATTTTATTGTTATTTTTACGTGTATTTTATTGGTATCATCAAAGGTGGATAATCTAAACTTTTATTACGACCGTAATAAAAGTTTAAATAATTCACACAAGAAAAGTGTAAATAATATATTCGCCAGAGCAGTCGGCCACGTCACACCATTATGGTAAAAATAATAAGAACGCAATGCAGCAAAATTAACTCCCTTGTGGCCGGACGTGCGGCTTTTGGCCGGACGTGCGGCTTTTGGCCGGACGTGCGGCCCGAATTGGATTTTATGATGCACGCTGCTGCAGACCGCTGTGACATACCTTTATTAGATTATCCACCTTTGATAATTCTTATTTTGTGACACAAAAAAAGAAAATAGATGTTTAATGAACACGTGAATACACTGTTGCAGCTACGTTTGGTTTGCCTTTAGTCCACATTTTTTCTGTCTAAACACACGCCCAGGGAGAAATCGTCCCTTTTTTTGCTCTATTCGTAGAGCACTTTTCAAGGCTAGTTAAAACTTTTTTAAAAATATTTTTTTAAAACAATTTCTAGAAAAACGTAAAAAATAGGTAAACAATGAAATATTCATTTATTTTCTAAATTTTTGCTAAATTTTTTATATCTTCAGAACATACAGTAGGTGGACAGCTTCTTGATTTTTTGGAAGGTTATGCTTCAAATAGTTTTTAGTTTTAGCGTTTTTAGTAGTGGTATGACCTAAATTTTAGGGCAGAGGGTGTTTTCAGTTTTAAAAAAAGGAAGAGTATTAACTCCCTCCCCATTTCCACCATCCAACGCCATGCTCAAAAAGTGATTTACGCTTTTCGTTTTAAAAAATAAATCAAGAAAATTTATTATAATATAATTTTGGATTTTTGCTTATTTTGTAAATAAACTTAAATCTTAAAATAAATATAGTTTTGAAACTTCATTTTTTAAAGCTTCAAACAATATTCAACTCTTAATATATTTTTATCATAACAAAATTTTTATTTTTTATTATTTTGTAAGTAAATATTTAAGCGTAACCTTGCTTTTTTTATTTCACACAATTTTTTTTGTCCAAAAAATGCATTTATGTTTGAGAAAGTTTCATTTTCTGATCATTTTTCCCCAGCTTAAAACTATGATTATGATAATAAAAAATTTTTTATTCAGCGAAGTACTAAAAAATCTAAATGTAGTCTATTTGTGGGTCTAAATCTAGCAATCCTTGTGCAGAACAGTTTTTCTTCACAGTATAGTTAAGTGACTAAAGCAATTAGCAATCTACAATGAAAATTGATAATAAAATAATAGATAAGATATATTTCAAGGAATAAACGAAAAAAATTCTTTTATTTTTTGCACATAAACGCAAGAAATTACGCGTTTCTTAAGTAGTAAGTAAGTAGTTTATCTTGTAAAAGCAGGGTAATTTGTTCCATTATAACAGTGCTATCTAGCATCAAAAATTCTTAGAGGTATTACAGGCAGTCTAATTGATTAAAATTGAATAATTAATTTACTAAATCCCGAGATTCCCTTTTCCAAGCTACCTTGGTAAAAAATTCGTCTCCAATGGATGGTTCTTTTTATGACAATCATGGATTGTAATCTCTGCAGAAGTTAGCATTACTTAGCACCTCACGGTCATACTATGGTGGTATATTAAACCGAAGCGTAATAATATTCAAACTTTGTTAATTAATTAAAATTATTTTGTATAACACTGCACTCGTTTTATATCTTTTTTACTTATTAACAACCATGCGCTTGCCAAATAATTGCTATAACAATTCAGTTAATTTTTCCTTAATTTTTAGAAGCAAGCCATAAAAATCGGTCTCTTTGGCGACCAACAGAACACTTTATAGAAAAAATAAACTATCTATGCGCATCGCTGCTTTTTAGATTTATATTGTTTTTCAACAATGCCTAAATTTTTGAGCGATTGTCTTGAAAAACTGAGTTACAAATAAGGCTATATGAAAATAATATTTTTATTTGAATCATCAATTTGATTTTAATCGCATAGTGCTTTTTAACAACAATCTATCATTATAATAAATGTTTGGCTTAGCAATAACAATTCAGTTAATTTTTCCTTAATTTTTAGAAGCAAGCCATAAAAATCGGTCTCTTTGGCGACCAACAGAACACTTTATAGAAAAAATAAACTATCTATGCGCATCGCTGCTTTTTAGATTTATATTGTTTTTCAACAATGCCTAAATTTTTGAGCGATTGTCTTGAAAAACTGAGTTACAAATAAGGCTATATGAAAATAATATTTTTATTTGAATCATCAATTTGATTTTAATCGCATAGTGCTTTTTAACAACAATCTATCATTATAATAAATGTTTGGCTTAGCAATAACAATTCAGTTAATTTTTCCTTAATTTTTAGAAGCAAGCCATAAAAATCGGTCTCTTTGGCGACCAACAGAACACTTTATAGAAAAAATAAACTATCTATGCGCATCGCTGCTTTTTAGATTTATATTGTTTTTCAACAATGCCTAAATTTTTGAGCGATTGTCTTGAAAAACTGAGTTACAAATAAGGCTATATGAAAATAATATTTTTATTTGAATCATCAATTTGATTTTAATCGCATAGTGCTTTTTAACAACAATCTATCATTATAATAAATGTTATATTATATTATGGTCACACCATTATGGTAAAAATAATAAGAACGCAATGCAGCAAAATTAACTCCCTTGTGGCCGGACGTGCGGCTTTTGGCCGGACGTGCGGCTTTTGGCCGGACGTGCGGCTTTTGGCCGGACGTGCGGGCCGAATTGGATTTTATGATGCACGCTGCTGCAGACCGCTGTGACATACCTTTATTAGATTATCCACCTTTGATAATTCTTATTTTATGACACAAAAAAAGAAAATAGATGTTTAATGAACACGTGAATACACTGTTGCAGCTACATTTGGTTTGCCTTTAGTCCACATTTTTTCTGTCTAAACACACGCCCAGGGAGAAATCGTCCCTTTTTTTGCTCTATTCGTAGAGCACTTTTCAAGGCTAGTTAAGACTTTTTTAAAAATATTTTTTTAAAACAATTTCTATAAAAACGTAAAAAATAGGTAAACAATGAAATATTCATTTATTTTCTAAATTTTTGCTAAATTTTTTATATCTTCAGAACATACAGTAGGTGGACAGCTTCTTGATTTTTTGGAAGGTTATGCTTCAAATAGTTTTTAGTTTTAGCGTTTTTAGTAGTGGTATGACCTAAATTTTAGGGCAGAGGGTGTTTTCAGTTTTAAAAAAAAGAAGAGTATTAACTCCCTCCCCATTTCCACCATCCAACGCCATGCTCAAAAAGTGATTTACGCTTTTCGATTTAAAAAATAAATAAAGAAAATTTATTATAATATAATTTTGGATTCGTGCTTATTTTGTAAATAAACTTAAATCTTAAAATAAATATAGTTTTGAAACTTCATTTTTTAAAGCTTCATTTTTTAAAGCTTCAAACAATATTCAACTCTTAATATATTTTTATCATAACAAAATTTTTATTTTTTATTATTTTGTAAGTAAATATTTAAGCGTAACCTTGCTTTTTTTATTTCACATAAAATTTTTTTGTCCAAAAAATGCATTTATGTTTGAGAAAGTTTCATTTTCTGATCATTTTTCCCCAGCCTAAAACTATGATTATGATAATAAAAAATTTTTTATTCAGCGAAGTACTAAAAAATCTAAATGTAGTCTATTTGTTTTTCTAAATCTAGCAATCCTTGTGCAGAACAGTTTTTCTTCACAGTATAGTTAAGTGACTAAAGCAATTAGCAATCTACAATGAAAATTGATAAGAAAATAATAGATAAGATATATTTCAAGGAATAAACGAAAAAAATTCTTTTATTTTTTGCACATAAACGCAAGAAATTACGCGTTTCTTAAGTAGTAAGTAAGTAGTTTATTTTGTAAAAGCAGGGTAATTTGTTCCATTATAACAGTGCTATCTAGCACAAAAATCTTAGGTATACAGGCAGCTAATTGATTAAAATTGAATAATTAATTTACTAAATCCCGAATCCCTTTCCAAGCTACCTTGGTAAAAAATCGCCCAATGATGCTTTTATGACAATCATGATTGGAACCTGCAGAAGAGAACTAGCACCTCACGGCATACTATGGCGGTATATTAAACCGAAGCGTAATAATATTCAAACTTTGTTAATTAATTAAAATTATTTTGTATAACACTGCACTCGTTTTATATCTTTTTTACTTATTAAGAACCATGCGCTTGCCAAATAATTGCTATAACAATTCAGTTAATTTTTCCTTAATTTTTAGAAGCAAGCCATAAAAATCGGTCTCTTTGGCGACCAACAGAACACTTTATAGAAAAAATAAACTATCTATGCGCATCGCTGTTTTTTAGATTTATATTGTTTTTCAACAATGCCTAAATTTTTGAGCGATTGTCTTGAAAAACTGAGTTACAAATAAGGCTATATGAAAATAATATTTTTATTTGAATCATCAATTTGATTTTAATCGCATAGTGCTTTTTAACAACAATCTATCATTATAATAAATGTTTGGCTTAGAAGAAAGAGACAATAAAATGTATGACAAATTCTAGGACAGTTACACTATTCAATGGTTAGGACTGTTGATACCATCTAGTTTAAGAAATGAAATGTGAGAGTAGCTATAAGAAGGTTTAAATTAAAAATTGTTTTTTATAGTAAAGTTAAAAAAAGCAAATATATCCAGCAATTAAACCTAGGTACAAACATTTTACTTATCAGGCAAGTCAGGGGTTGCAGGCGTAAACGCGCGCATTCAATTTGCATTCGCTTAATCAAACTACAAAACAAGCCTAAATAACACCCAGTCTTATTTTGCTTTGTGTATTCTGATAGTTAAAATTTCTAAAATGCCCTTTTTTAACTAAAAAAAACTTACCCATGAATTCTGGTGCTGCATGGGTGTGCCTTCTGACAGTACTGGAGGCGTGTCGTCCTGCATGATATTCAGAATCGTTGGGTGTGACGGGGGTGGAAGGTGGGGGTTCACTGACAATATTACATCTGGTTAAGTCTTTTCTGTCGCTCAGGCACACAAAGGTCTAAATTATCAATCAATTAATTATATACTCAAAATAAAAAAATCTATCCATACTATATTATTTATACTTTGTTAATAACAAATTATTAAAGAAATGTGAAAATAGGCAAATGAAGACTTGTACTATTTGTTAAACTTGGTAAATAACACTTACATTCTTTTTTGGTATGTTTTTGTCGTCGTCCAATATTTTCAGTTTAGAATTTCCACGCATGCGCTCGAGAATGCTCATTTGACTGGTATTTTGGTGTTTAAATCTAAAAAAATATAAAGTAGGGTTTAGAATTGATAGTTTTTAAAGTTTATAATGGCATTAATGTGTAATTTAAAATGGGTCCATCCAGAACATGAAAGTATTTTTCAAACAAACAAAAATTCTTTTCTCGTTAAATTTTAAGTATTTTGAGGCTATGAAAAATTATTTTTTTATTTTAAACTGAGTTTCATATAGAGAAATATTTTGTTACAGTAAATACAAAAGTACAAAATATCAATTTTTACCTGCATTAAATTGCCAAGTTAAAAAAAATTTTTCTCCTTTGTAAGATTTCAAAGAAAGATTTATAATCAGTTGTTTGCGATTTAATCCATAGATTTAATTTGATTTAGATATAAATCAAACAACTCGTCGTAATTTAGTTTAGAAAAGTTATAAATAGTATAAAATGTTGGGAGTTATTTGATATTTTAATTAAACAATAAGCTTACCAGGAGACATCCAGTCTCAGTTGTTGTGGCTTATTGTTGTCTTAACATCAAAAATTTAAGGTATATTCAATCATAAAATAGCCTAATCCCTAATTAAAATACTTAAAATTCTAATTCAGTAGCGCCTCACCTGGAACGTGCTTCATTTCTGGATTTTTGAATTGCTTCTGGAAATTGCTTTCGGTATTTTTTACTTTAGCTAATATATTGGAAATTATTAGTTTTTTACTTCTTTGTAGTCAGAGCAATCTTGGCCAACTGCAAGCTCAATATACTGCTCAATGTGCAATAGTGATAGTTTTATGTTTTTGGAATTACGGTAGGATAGAAATTTGAGATCATGCTGAAATCAACATAAAATGATGCAATAGGAAATGCAGTTTTCACTATGTTTCTAGAGTACAAAACACAAATTCTGAGGTTTCGCAGGTAGCATGATTTTTTAGTCTTGGTTTAGTTAAGCCCATTGGTCTGAATTTGAGTTTCTTACATTGGAATAAAAAACATATGAATATATAAATTATTGTTTCGTTGTATCAAGGAGAAATCAAAGTCAGCATGCTGAAAGTAACACAGAGTATTTTACACAGCCTAGGCACAGTATAAATAGTATTATTCACCCATTTTATAAAAATTAATAAGGCAGAAAGAAAAACTTTTGTCAGATTTTTCTAACTCAAAAGTTTGCAATTATATTAGAAACGACATCTAAACTTATACTGAAACAACAAATTTTAGTTAAGAGTTGTCTGACAACAGTAACTTTTTTCTAAAAAACATACTGTTGAAAAATCATTGTTCAGACATAAAAATGCATATTTCCAGCTTCATCTACAAGTGCCTACAGTGCTGGTTACGATTATCGTGTTAGTCATTTAATTAAACATATATAACAAATCATGCATTATTTTTAAGGAACAAATAAGATTTTCGCTAATCTTGATACCTTGACACCCACGTGTCTTTAATATTAAGAACGGTGTCTTTAACACTGTCTTTGACATTGTCCATTTTGTCGTGAAACGTTGTCATTATGTCTATGTCTTCATCTCTAAATAAAAATATCCCACACAAATAGAGGTAAAACATAAAAACGTCTACACATAAGAAGAAGTATAAAATTAAATTTTATTATTTCCAAAGTTTTGCTGAGATTTTATACAAATTTATTGCAATTTTAAGTCTAGATGTTTTGTTTTAAAAAGTCTTTTAAACAAAAACTATTTTCTGGGGCTTATCTGATTAAATTTTGTTTGTAATTTTTTAATAATAAACACATATTTATCTTTTTGTTTTTCATTAAATGTATAATATTACCATTCCTTTCAGAATTTAAAAAAAAATACAAATTTAAAAATTCCGCAAATTCCAGAGGTGTATTTATTTTTTTATAAAATTCAAAAAATTCAAACGCGCTTAGTAATTTAAAATTACTAAAAAAATTTCAAAGTAGGCCTCTGGGGTGGTATGCTGAAGGTTTAATCCAACTTAAAATTAATCTGAGATTAGCGATTGTCGACACACAGTAAACATACTTACAGTATTGATTGAATAATCTAGGTTAACGGAGTTAATAGACTTAATCTCAGATTAAATCGCCACTAATCCGAGATTAGCGGGAAAAACCCGCAAATTTTTAATCCACCTCAGGAGGTGGTTTAAAAATTTGCATAAATTAATAATTTAATATCGAGTTAGTGACGATTTAATCCGAGATTAAGTCTTAATCTCAGATTAAGTTCGTTAACCGAGATTATTCAATCGATACTCTTAGTATGTTTACCGTGTGTCGAAAATCGCTAATCTCAGATTAACTTTAAGTTAGATTAAACCTTCAGCATACCACCCCAGGTTTCATTGTGTTTTACGAAACTGAATTTGAATTTTCAGCTAGCAATAAAAATATCTTTATTTCTACTTATAAATGACGAGTATTTATAGACGCATCCCTCTTACCTAAACTCTACTTACACAAACACCAAAATCAATAAACTACTACTGTCCAGGGTCTCAAAAAAAAAAAATTTTAAAAGTTTGGTGCGTCTTTTTTTAATGTGCACCTGAAAATTAAACAAATCGAACAACACAGTGGTGTTATCAGAATATTATATTTTATTCGCTATTATTTTTTTTGTAATTGTTATTTGTTTTTTTGTAAAATATCATTGAAACTACATAAAATATAATATTCTGATAAAATCATAAAATATAATATTCTGATAAAATCATTTTGTTGTTCGTTGAAATAGAAATAAAATGATAGTTTGGTTTTTTAAATAATTTCAATATTACAAGATTAATTGCAACATAAGCTTTAACATATATTATTAACATAATAATTAATTAATTTTTGTAATTTTGTAGGTGTAGCTTAGTTAAGGGGAATGTGTCGATAGCTTAGAGTTTTAATTACATTATTTTTAAATCCAGGTTAAATAAAATAATGTTAATATGTGTACAAAGCAATAACACTTGTTAAAACATATTGTGCACAAACAGAAATGTCTTCCATAAAAAATTCGCAGGACTTTTTCTATTAGCCAAAAATAATATTGCATGCCACCATTTAAACGATTTTAATTTTTAAGGGTTTCAGGTCATCTTACCTTAGGTTGTCATGCATTGAGTTTTAATACAAATTTGGTGAGCACAATACAACAAATTTACATAGGGTTGAGTACGGGATTATTTTTTCATGCTTATGCAAAACACTCAAATAAATTTTATCTATATTTCATTCTCTCTTTGCCAGTATTTAGTAATATCGGACTGTTACAAATTGCAAACAACATGTGCCCAAGATTAACATGCGTAAACAAAAGTTAGACAATTTCATTGCAAGTCATTCAATGACATAAGGCATCTAAAATGTTTTATTATAGTTATTTTTTTAATATATAGGTTTTGAAAACTGCACAAGAAAAATATTATTATTTTCGTAAGCCCTATGACTTTAAATAACTTGAAGTAAACTTTATAAGCTTAAAAAATATCACAAAAACACCAATGGTTAGCTTACCTATTGCTGAAGTAAGTTCTAAATGGTAAAATTTAAAAAAAAATTATTAAAACGACTGACATAAAATTTTCTATTGCAATTTTTATTATTTTTTTAAATTTTAAACTGAAGAATTCTAATCTAAAGATACATATAAAATTTTTTCTCAAAATATAAAAACCGAAAAGAAATTAAAATTGTATATAGTTGCTGCTTTTGGGCTTTTATTATTTACCGATTTATAATCAAACAACAACTAGGATTAAAAAATTATATTAACAAAAACAACAGTGGTGGGTTTACAAAAAAACAATAATGGATTTACCCCGGGCGTATGCTTAGCCGGAAATTTGTGAATTAGTTTAAGATGGACATATGTGAACTATAGAAAATTAGCGTTTGGCTTCTGCAGTTACTTACTAAATAAAAAGTTTATACCATAGTAAAAGTTTTGAAAGTTTAAAAAAATAGACCCTAGTAGTTTTTAGATTATTTTTAGAAAATTAATGTTGAATTTGTTTTATTTTAAATGCGTGATTTTTACAGGTTTTTAAACAGAGATTTAAATCAGTAATAATTTTTTAAGTTAATTTTTAAGTTAATTTTTTTAAACTTCCTATTTGAACATTTAAACTTGGGGATTGCAGCATGGAAACAATCTGTCATGAATATTTGTTGGTTTTGTTAGATCATTTTAAATCTGTCCTCTTGAAAAATTTTTACAACTATAGAACAGTGCTTTGTAAATTTGAAGAAAAAACTTAATATATATTTTTAAATACAAGCTGGATTCGGTTTAAAAACCATTTTACTACTTATTTTAGAATTTTTTACAAACTGGGCTCGCATTTAAAAAACCTGGTCGGAAATTGACCAAAATAACCTGTTTTGCGTGCTATACGAAAAGAAAAGCAATATTACCAAGATTAGGTTTTCAAAAATTTTTTTATTGTTTTAATACAGAGCAATTTATTCATCTATTGAAAAAATTCATTGCGGAGATACCAATTTTAGTAGTAAATCTTATCTTATTTTTTCAGTTTCTTATTTATGAGTTTTATTTAACAATGAAAAAGTTAAGTATATGTTACTGTAACTCATTTTTAATTACATTTTAGGTTTATTGTAGTTACTTTTTAACTGAGTTAATAGGATGCCAGCCTCAAAAAATTTGCCAACCTCAAAAGTTACAAAAAATTCTCAAACATTTTTTGAAATTAAAAAGTTTGCTATAATCTTATTTAATTGATAAAAAAGAAGTTTGATAGGTTTTGAAATACTTTAAAAAAATTTTTGATTTATTCGAAATTCTAATACCAAAAAAATATATTATTTGATAAAAAGGAAAAAGGTTAGTTTTTTTGAAAAACTGTAAATAATAAAAAAATTTTGATTTATAAAGAATACCGAAAAAAAACCAAAATCTTGCCTATAAATGCCTTTTTTAAGTACTAGCCAAATTAAAACAAATCTTGGCAAAAATATGTTGACAATTTGTGAGCCTGCCACGTTTCAGTTACGAGAAAAATCGTGAGCAGTTTTTTGGTTCATTTGGATCCTGTTCTTTTTTGGACCTGCCTCAAGAAATCTTGGCAAAAAGTACGTTTACAAACTGTAAAAAACATAAAAAACTCTCTGAAAAAATTTTGTTTTTATGCAGTTTTTTGTTTTTTGTTACACATGTTACCGGTGGTTTTAAAATACGATATTAATCAATATTTATAGGTTTTTAATAGAATTAAAGCGAATACAATATTTTTGGGAAAAATATCTAAGCTAATTGTTTTGCATTTTATTATGGTTGAATTATAAATGTTTGACTTCCTAAAATTATGTAAATAACATAAGTGACATAATTTAAAATTTTGGATTTCTTCTAGGATTTGTAGGAAACTAAAACGCAGAATTTTAAAAATCACACTTTTTTGATTTAGGGTCATAAGACCCTTAAAAACTCGGAGCTGGAACTTAGAGCCAAAAATAGGGAACTTCAAGCCATAAGTGGGGAACTTGGAGCTAAAAGTAAAAATCGCTAAAACCTTTACCTAAGCCTAAACCAAACCTAAATCTAACCACAAACTTTTTTTTCTCAAAGGATCCAAGTTTCCATTGCTCATGGTTCCAAGTTTTCAAGAAATTTCGATATCTCCAAGTTCCCTGCTTGTGGCTCTAAAGACCCACTCTTTTACAAAATATACAAGAACCAGTAAGCTTTAGTGGGTAAAAACTTAAGATTTTTGATTTAATTTGATTAATTTGGATGATAATTGTCCAAATAAGGTGTTTAAATTTTAATAAAAAAAACGTTTTTGAACAGTTTGTAGCTATTAGTTTTACACAGAAAAAAATCTGTTAAAAATTTTTATTGGTAAAACGACTCTTAATAGCTTGGGACTTTGTAAGAAAACTCAATAACTTTAAGTAAAACGGTTTTCGCTAGTACATTTTATTGCTTGTTAAACATTATATTTTTTAAAATTTAAATGCCAGCTTTATTTAGTGAAATCTATGTATGTGTTTTGGTTTTTGGGAATCAAATTGGCAAGAACTGAAAATGGAGCGTGGAAATTTGAGAGCGGCGTTCATTGGAAAATCGATTTTTTTCTCAACGATAATTGGCTAAAAGTAAATGAATAGCGACATACCTAACGTTGTTTAGCCTTAACACAAAACTACATTTGTTCAAATGGATTGTTTCTGACCAACTTACACAGTCGATATAAAGCTGCATGTCATCAAGGTCAGTTTGCTTTAAATTGCCCATAGAAACTCTGGTTTATAAAGAGAAAATTAGCCATGCCAAACGTGCATAATAAAAACCGTTGTCTACAAAGGTTTGTCGCTTAAAAACGTTAAATTTTATAGCAGACAATACATTTAAGAAACCTAAGACGAAAAAACTGTGTAGATTTACATCAAAGTTGACTATATAATTAATTGACTATATAGTTGACTGTATAATTTATAATTGACGGACGGGTATTACGCTAAAATTAATGGAGACATATTTCTGCTATTATTTCTTTTGCCTACAGCTAACACCTGCTCGTCTCAGATTTTTGAGCTGAATGTTTAATGGACCTGCTTGGAGAATTTTCCAACTTTGGTAGTATCAATTGTATGTTGCTGAGAAACCAAAAAGAAATAATAAATGGGTTGAACACAGAAAATTCAGCTGTGACAAAAATGAATAAGTTTGAGCTATTTAAAATAGATACTGTACAGAATGGTTACATGCAGCGAAAAAATAAGATGCCAGTTTATGAACGAATTTCTCGCCACAACTAGAATAAAGTCAGGCTGAAATGAAAAAGGACCCAAGTAAAGCTCGCTCAAAATTAAACTGATCTGAAATGAATAGAGTCGATAGAGTAGCCCAGTATCAATAATCGTGCGACGATTGTTATTTAATATTTGAGAAAAACTTACTGCACTCAGCAATTATCATGTTTGATGAGTGATAATAAGAAAAATCAGCGTTTTTTTTCACAAGTTTCATAGTTTTAGGATGTTTATGGAAATACTTTGTAGTTAAATTATGAAATAATAGACAGTAAAAAAAGATCTTACAATGGGTCGTAATTTGACGGCTTTTTTAAGTAGATCTTCCAGGTGGCCAGTGATCTGGATTTCTCATCGGAGGCATACAGACGCCAAAGGCACTGGATTAGACAGGCAGCAGGCACTCTCCTTCTAATCAGGTGTTTTTGTCTCTGATGCTGTTGCACTTTTAGAGCAAAGCCTGATCCCAATATACCCTAAATAGATTTAAGAAATCTTGGTTCTTTGCATATATATATATATATATATATATATATATATAATATATATATATATATATATATATATATATATATATATATATATATATAGCTCTAAATCTGTTTTTTCTTTAACTATTTTCAGATAAAATACTCTTATGTATGTTTTTTCCTAGATAAATTATTTTAAATTTGTTTACATGTTTGTAAAATTGTTCAAAGTAGTCATGTTATGGCATTTTTTATGTTGTTTTACTTACAAGACATCATCCGTCTTGCCTCAGTTTTAGAATACAATTAATAACATAAATCAAATTTTTTATACATTCAATATTCGTCTGCAGTGTGGAAAAACTATAATTACTACATTAAATTACAATTAACAACGAATATATTTAAAATATGTCATTGTTTGCAGTACAAATTATGTTAAAAATTTAACTAAAACGTTTCAACCGACAAGTTGATATGAAACTCCACTAGTAATATTATTACATAATAACTTTTATTACTTACAGCTGGAAGCGCAAAAAATGAAATCCCAAGTAGTGCACACCCTGAGGCTATGATTTTACCAGACCACGTTATCGGATATAGATCTCCATATCCAACAGTGGACAGCGTTACCTCAAATAAAAGTATATGATTGTATAGACTTTAAAACACTGTAACTTTCAATCTTATGTATTTATGTACATCGTTATATCAAACATAAAATAAAATCCTCACACCAAACTTACAACTTTTCACATAGGTGTGAAATATTTTATAACAGTCTTCAGGTATCATTTATTTCTTTTTACTGACAGTGACTTATTCAATTAAGTGTTTAACAGATTATATAAAAAAATATAAATTTTAAAAACACTTACTACACCCCACCAAAGGGCATCTGCATATGTGTCGTATTTCTCGTTGTACCCTTTCTCACAGAGAAAAACCAAAAATGAGGTAAAAATAAGACCCAAAAATCCGATATAAAACGTTGTTAACAGTTCCTAAAATGCAGTTCTGTAAGGTTTTTGTTTGAATTAGGACGTTTTTTTTGGCTGACTTTAATAATACACTCGATAGCTTTTTGCACACAAATAAATGCAAATTATTAACAAATTTTGCTTATTTTATTGATCTTTAATTTTTTTGTAATTTTACTTACTTCGTACTACATTATATATTTTTTAAAATTTTTGTGTTTAATATTTCTTTATACCTAAATCATATTAATGTACAGCCAAAAATTTTTAGCTGTAAATGAAAGCGCACGGATTTTTTTTAGGAAAATGTATTATTTTAGGTGTCTTTCAACGTTCGTTCACTAGAACGAACGTTGAGAGACACCTTTTTTAAACGTTGGCATTTTTTAAATGTTAGAAATATTATTTTAGTTGTAAAAGAACATTTATTACCTAAAACATGTTTGGTTTTACTAAAGCAGCTGGTTTGCAGTGCTAACACTTCTTTTGTATTAGGTCTAACTAAAACAATATACGAAGCAATAAAATAATGATTGAAAGGCTTGCAGGAAAATTACAACATAGACCAAAATATTATGCAAATTTATCAAGGGAAAAAACTTAGACTGTATATTATTAAGTTTTACCTGTCTGTGGGCCCAAACGACTGAGCCCAGAAGTTTCCAGGTTCCTCCGCGGCGATCGATTCTGACCATACGAAGGATTTGGAAGAAACGTAACCCGCGAATCGCTGAGGCAGCAAAAACCTAACAAAAAAAATAAGCAAGTATGTACCAAAATTGATATCCCGATGATACTCTTTGAAACATTTACAGTTTAGAGTATTTCAAGTACCTATAAACAAGAGAACCAAAATAATGCTGCACATATGGATCTACGTACCTGAATATATTTCACTCCATGGCGCTGTGTATGTAGAATGCTAGGGTCAGAAATCTTAATTGTCTTTAGTACAATAAAATAAAATATAAACATAATATAAATTTTTGTGTTTTTGAATTTAAAAAAAAACCATGAGTTTAATTTGAATTTAAACGAAATTTAGTTACTTAACCAACTTAAAAAAATATTATGTATCTAAACATATTTTTCTTTTATTTATTCTTATTTGAAATAAGTTTTTTTTTGAGAAAAAATTGTTTGGTTTTTAGCATAAAACAGTGAGAGGAGCTAACTAAAATTTTTGTTAAAAATTATGTAGAGGAGTCAGACAAAAAAATCAATACAAAAATAACAATAATTTGACAAGCTTGTAAGACAATTTTATGATGATATCTTATTTTTTTCTGCAAACGAAGCAATAAAATTTACAGTATGGATTGAACACTGCTGTTTTAAAAAGTAACTTAAACTTAAACTTAATTAAACTTAATAAAGTGAATTATAGCTCATGAATAATTAAAAACAACGTGGGTCTATTTACCGTTTATTCCTACATTTTATCGTTAACGTGTGACGTTTTAACAATAACATATAGGAAACAATTATAAGGAGAGTATGTTTTATTAGTTATTATTTATCAGTTATTATATAGTTTATTCTGTGGTGCAATGAAATTTTATATTATAATTTACCTTTTTATATGTCTTTTGTTCAAAATTGTTTTTGTAACAAATTTTGGGGTTATTTAGCGATTCTTCTACTTTTTACTATTATTTTTATACAAAATCTTATTTGAGACCTTTCTGTACATTCCAATTTCTGTCTTAATTCGTGTAAATCGTGCAGATGCCGTAAAATTTGCTTTGTTCTACTTCCCACTAGTGAAAAACAGACAGGAAATTTTACTTTGAGAAGGGGTTACGTTGAATGTAGAAAAAAACAGGTGTTTCTTGTTTATTTGCACTGACTCAGTGCAGGTAATTTGTTTTTAAAGGTTTGTGGTTTTAAAAAGTGGCGAGATTAAAGTGCGATTTTTAGAGGCTAGACAGTAGGAAGAAAGCATTTTTTGTTTTCAATTAAGTTTCTAAAGCAGATAGATCCAGCGTTTTATGATGTGTTTTTAATCAAATTCTTATCAATTTTGTTATAACTTTAAATTTTTTAAGCTTTGCACTTAAATATAATGTAGTATTAATGATGTATAATTTAGATAAAAAAATATTATAACTCTAATGACATTATAAAATATAATAGTATTGAAATAAAAAACAAATAAAAATGTTTACTTGTCCTGGAGCTCCAGAACATAGTACTGTAATTGAAGAAACTATCACCACAATATCTAAAAAGCAGTTATGCTTCATTACTACAAGAATATTTTTAATTACAAATGACAAAAAAAAATTTGAAGCAAATAAAAAAGCCAAAAGTACAAAATAATCACAAATACACAGTAAAATTATCGTAAAAGAAGCGTCTATACACTATATTGTTTATATTGTTAAAACTAATGTGTGTTCATATAAAACTGTATAATTATACACATATAACACACAGTATAATTATGCACATTATACACATTTTAATTTTAATTCAAACATAAAGTTTAAAATATCAAGGGTAAATTAAAAGGCCAAAAAAAAACCACAAAACAGAAAAAAGCAAAAGGACTGATTGCTCTACTAAATTCTTAATTATTAGTAGATCCTCTACAATATAACCAATAAAATATAATAAAAAAGTGAGACACTTATAACAAATGGTACCTTTTCTCATTTAATTTGTTTTGCTGGTTTTATGTTAATTAAATCAAAGTTCTCATTGAATTTTTTTATTCCCTTTATAAATTATAATTTTGTTTTTAATTGATTAAAGCATGTAGAAGAATTAAACAGTTTAATCACAGAAATGAACAAATTTTTCAGCTGTAGTAGCCATAACTAGTAATCGATGGCTATAAAACAAAAAAATTAGAAAATTAGTAAGAGCATTTTCATTGACACTACGCAGTCGGATCTTTATATTTAAGTGTCTACAGGTTAATAGAGTGAAGAAAATTCGGATTCAAGCCGTTTGAGACGTAAACGTTAAAATAATGTATTGTTTTTCTTTTTAATTTTATCATTTTAGGATAAGATTGCTTAAAATACAGTGTTTAGCTTGAAACGCCATGTGCAAATGGCGCTAAAATTACTGGGCTCCAAGTTCCCTTCGCTCCAACGAATGACGCCATAATACAAACTAACCAAAAATACAAAAGGGGTTGAGTAAAAACTTGAGACGGCCCTGGAACCCCTGGTAACGGGAGCGGCAGCCGGCTGACAGCACCCTGCAGATCAGTTCCACGCACATCCACAGCATGACTATAAATTCCTAAAAATCCAAACTGGAAAATTTCTAAAAGCACACATTGACTGTAAATTCTAAAAAAAATCCCACTGGAAAATTTCTAAAAGCACACATTGTAAAAATCCACACCGGATAATTGCTAAAAGCACGCACTGACTATATATTCCTAAAAATTCACAATAAAATTTTCTAACAGCACGCATTGACTATAGATTCCTATAATTTACATGGGAAAATTTCTAAAAGCCCACACTGACTCTAACTTTCTAAGAATTTACACTGACAAAACAGTAAAGAAGCGCTACGGAACTAAGGTCTAAAAAATCGTAGATTTGCTCAAGATAACTAAATAGAAATAGGATGTTTTCTAATAACTAAACACCCTTTAGTAACTGAATAAGGCTGTTTTATAGTTGAATTGCTCATTTTTTTTCATTTAACATGTAGTATATCTGGCATCCAGCACATTTAATTAGGATAAAACTTCACCTGATTTGATGATTATGGTAAAGATATGCTGCATGTTGAAAAAACATGAGCTGTTTCACTAAGATGTAAAGAATGTTAAATTCAATCAAAAAGCGCGTCAAGCTTAACAATAACATTGTATTAGTTAGCAGCTACTATATTATAAATAAAACGAAAATTTTAAGATATTATAATTGCATATATTTTTTCAAAACAAGCTCATAATCGAATTGATTTTTTAAATTTCTTTATTTGTATGAAATTTAATTTTGGTAATTTGGTTTAAGATTTGGCGTCGAAAAGTCTTTATTTTTATTGTTCCATTGTAAATATGGAATAATCAAATCAAACAAATGCCAAAAAATATTAAAAAAAACTGATTATAACACCCAAACACCTCACAAAATAAACAATAAACGCGCATTTCTAGAAAAATAAAAATAATAAATTGTTGTGATATTGTATCCAATGATGATTAAGTTGCGTCGCTTGTTTCCCTGAACGTGATATTTTCTCAAAAAACGAGTGGTTATTTAACCACCCTACAATTTTATGCTGATGGAATCATCTTTAAAAAGTGAAAGATAAACCATTCTTTTATTTTTTTATTTACATTGTAGTGGG
Organism: Microlaimidae sp. YZB2_3; assembly: GCA_030248175.1. Lineage (NCBI taxonomy): Eukaryota > Metazoa > Nematoda > Chromadorea > Desmodorida > Microlaimidae > Microlaimidae sp. YZB2_3. The sequence continues at coordinate 86,390 of JASAMX010009714.1, read as the reverse complement.
GAAAACGGTGATTAGAAACACATTAATGTTTTTACAAAAATTCCTTGCACTAGCGACAAAACTCGAAGTTCAGGCTGTTATATCTCACTAAGGAACGGAATATTTGTGTGGGTCATGCATTTGAGCATAATTCAGACTTTTGTCTTTCCGTTGAAATGGTTAAACATTTGTTTAGCAATAAAGTAATCCACTACGATCAAAATTAAAACAGTAAAAAAACTTGGTTTTAAAAACTAAAATATTTTTATTATTAGGAGATAAGAACCGCCGTTTAGTATGCAGTTAGCACAAGCTATTTCAAAGTATTTGCTAAAAATTAGAGCGAATTCGTGTGGCTGAACTTTTTTAAGACGATTTTTGAAAAAAAAAAACTAGTTTAAAAGTTTCTATTCCTTTTTAAACGCTTGATACTCTTAACACATTAGATACACAGAAATTCAAATAAATACAAACAAATTATATACATATCAATCGTGCAAAATTTTTTAAGGTTGTCCTAGAAACTTAAATTTTTTCTTGGATAATCCCTAAATTTTTCTTTGGGGGGGCAAACAATTTAGAGACAAAGTTTTTTTTGGGGACCGATTTTTTTGATTGTATTTATCATAGCAATGATGGCATAACTAAACAATTTTTTTTAACCACTTCAGTAAACAGCCAAGTGTCTGAGATATGCTTGAAATAATGCCTTATAATTTTTTTTTTGCTCTTTAGTAAGATATATCTGCTAAAGCATCATTGTTTCATCGCCTGCTCACGAAATTTTTGTACAGACATTAAAAAAAGAGCAAAAAACTTTAAAATCCTAATAAAACGAAAAATGGTATAGCACATAATTTAATCTAAAAAAGTAAAGAAGTAAGGTCAATGACACAAAGCACTGAACTACAGCAAAGAGTTTTTCGGTCAAAAGGTGTGATTTAATTATTGTTTGAAAGTAGAGACCCAAATTTTCACTTAAATAGGTGCATTAAGCACGCGTAAAATATTTTATTTTCTATAAGATTTTGAAAATTTTGCAGCCAACGTCTAAACTTATAAAATGACAAAAAATGCGTCTAAAATTTCTACTAACTAATATCCACAATGTTTTGGCGATCAAAAATACAAAAAGAATCCTGAATTTACGGAAATCGTTATTTCACAAAATAAACTGCACCAAAAATACGCTGCCATTAAGCATTTTATTGTAATTTAATTAACTTTTTTAAACTAAAATTTATAAAACTTTAATGAACCTTTTTTAAACACAAAACATTTTTTTCTATACCATTTTAATCACAAAAGTAAAAAGTGTAAAAAAAATTGATGATAATGTATTTAATTCTTAAAAAGTGTTTCTCTTTTTATGTTTTTGAACGCCAATGTGGCAAACAAACAGGGGCGCACGCGGTACTGTACCGATAACACAAAAAGGATTCCTTATGTACGCCAGTCTTCCCCTCCAATTTCTGTACTTCGACCTACATCCGGCCGCCCAAGTGCGAATGCTCAGTTCAATGACAAACCACGTCACCATAAAGGTTTCCTGGGAAAAAAAGTTTACAATTTATTTTCTTACATTAATATCCAGTAATACCAAATTATATTATAGCATATTAAAGAAAAATATGCAGCTCCCTCCCTACTGGAAGTGAACCAATTTGGTGCTATTTGGTAAACACTGCCAATAAAATGGTGAAACACCTGCCATTGTTGGGGCAAGTGTCGTGCAATTTGCGGGCACTGCCTAAAAAATTTGTGCGTACATTATGACAGTCAAGAGATGGACAAAACACAGCTAACCAATCAAAGCAAACTAAAGTTGGAATTTTAATTTCCACTAAGTTAATGTTTTAACTTATTTTAATAAAATTCCAAGAACTGAGTTATCCTGTGATGAAGACAGTATTTACCCAACACCGTTAAGACGACTAATCTAAATCGTCTTTTAAATAAGAAGTTTGGCTCAAATTTGAAATACATCAGCCGGTATTTTGTTAAAAACCATATTTATTGTATTTTTGTATCACAAGTGTAATACTGTCCGGGCCGAACGAGTATTTGCGTGTCGGTCTAATACTGCCCAAAACGGTAAAACTCATGCGGCCCGGACAGTTTTACACTTGTGAGTATATATAAAGTGAAATTAAATGAATAAATGGCTATTATAATGGTTTCCTCTCCAAATTTAACTCGCCGAATTAAAATGACTACTATGCCATTTTAATGGAGAGTGCCATTTAAATGGAGATTAAATTTAAATGCTCATTATAATGGCATACTTTTCCGTACTTTTTTATATACAGTGGGAGTTGCACATTTTTCGGTATACTATATATTTTTGGTGGAAGTGCTTTCAGTCCCAAGAATCGAACCGGCAATTCATTACTTAAAAGTGCGGTGTGGAATCGAACTTTTTGTCTTCGATTTTGATTATTTTTTGTGAAAACTCTACCTCTGCCCCCAATAGCCTGCAAAATTTTTTTCATCCAATTATGCCCAGTGGTTCAGGAGTTATGGTCCCCAAAAATGGCGTTTTTTTACAATTTTGAACGTGAAGGATTACTCAATGGGTATAACGATTTAAGTCACAAATTATGCACTCAAAGAGAGCGGCTACTTTCTACTTTGATCTGATACCTTGATCGTTAAATTAATGCAGTATTTGTCGAGATATTGTGTTTCCCGTACAAAAAAACCTTAATTTTGTTACTAAAAACACAAAGTGAAGGAAAGAAATGTTGGGTAAACTTCATAAAATCACTACCGTCGTTTGGTGTTTCTAACAAAAAAATACCGGGTTTTTTTTTCGGGAAACGCAATATTTCGACAAATACTGCACCAATCTTAAGGTTCAAGGTATCAAATTAAAAAAAGAAAGTAGCCGTTTTTTTAATGTATGATTTAAAACGTAAATCGTTATACCCATTGAGCAATCTTTCACGTAAATAATTCTGGAAACGGGGGGGGGATGGTTATTACTTCTGAACTACTGTTTTTTTTTGCTGAAAAAAATTGTGTGGGCTATTAGGGGCAGGGGTTGAGTTTTCACAAATAGTTATCGAAATCGAAGACAAAAAGTTTGACTCCGAACTGCACCTTTAAAGGCTGGTTCACACTAGATCACTTAAGACGTATGAGGTAGCACTTAAGACGTAAAACGTAAACTTTATCAGTTCAAACTATCATACTTAAGACGTATGACGCATCATTTAAGACGTAAGAAAGATAGAACCTTGTCTATCCTTACGTCCATTTTGACGTAAGCAAAGAAAAAAAACTACTCAAATTAAATAACTGTGGTTGATAGATTGATTTTTCTGTTTTATTTTTTTTTTCAAATTTTTGAATGTTACACTAAAAAAATATTTGAATAATTTTTCCAAGACATAAAATATGTCAAAAAATCTCATTAATGTTAAAAAATTAATAAATCTCGCCCAAAATTGACCTATAGGCAAATAAAATCTAGCTGACCGCGAAAATTACAGTATTGAATCGACTATTTAACAACAAAACCATTCAAAATTTTTAACGAAATCGGTTTAATAATAAAGATCAAAACCTGTATTTTAATAATTATTTATCAATTTACTTAATTTAAAACCCAAATGCAAATTTTTAAAGGGCTAAAGATGGTTAATTCTAGTATTTTTTGTAAAAAGGTGGAATTAAAAAAAAATTCTGCGTTCTTATTTGTTTAAAAAAAAAGTCATTACCGCACAATTTTAATTGGTCCCCTCATGTTTGCATTTTAATTTTCAGCGTCAGCCAGATATAACTCAACCATAATTTTAAATTTTTATGTCTATTTTAGACTTTTTAGATTTACAATTTGAGAACGCTTGAAAGTAAACCTTTCCGAATGCTTTTTTGTGCAGGATAAATTTTATAAATAACGTTTTTCAATGTTTTTTCAAGAATGCGTGTGTGCCGTTTCTACAAAATCTTTTTTTTCTTCAAAAATACAATGATAAAACCTGTTATACATGACACCGGGACGTTTATATAGGAGGAAGCTTGAGATTTTTTAGGAACTCATAGTTTTAGGAAGATTTTGCCTTAACATTTACCCTCAAACGTATTTATTTTTTTTTTGTTTTAACACGATGAAAAAGCCAAAACATGCTGGAATTGAAGAGTTTAATATTTACGTATGAAAACTGACCATTTTAGCGACGAAATTAAATACTATCCATAGCGAAAAGCAACTGAGGCGTCTTACGTCATACGTTTTGGATGTCGTAGGGTGAACTGATGGCCTTTAGATCTTACGTCAAACGTCAAACGTCATAAGTATACATCATAACTTTACGTCATACATCTTAAGTGATGTAGTGTGAACCAGGCTTAAGACTACTTCACATCGCAGTGACAAATGCCAAATGACAACCGGTTCACACCATTAGACAAGTGACACGTTGTAAACACGGTGGTAACGCAATGAGAAGGCGTTGTCCCTCGTCACTGGGACAACTCCGGTCTGAACTAGACTTTCTATCTAAAGGCAAACGATAAAATTTTTGCTATTTTTAATTTTTTTATTATTAAATTATTCTATTTTGCCTTTATTTGCTTTTGTTGGAAAATATAAAACTTGTCCTTATCTTTAGTGCAAATTTTTTATCCAAAAATGTTAAAAGTACAGTCTTTAAAATAATTTAGCTCGTGATAACTTATTTTTCACGGTTTAATTATATTTTTAAAAATTTTTGCGTTCTCTAATTTCCAAAACTATTTTATTTTTTATCTGTAAATCTTTATCTAGATTTTACCGTTTAGAAACCAAAAAATACACCACGAAACTTTTTTTCTTCAGAAACATTAAAATTTGCATCCAATATTATGCATGAAACACAATTAGCTATTTTAGACAAATTTAAAATAATTTAGCTCGTGATAATTTATTTTTCATCGTTTAATTATATTTTTAAAAATTTTTGTGTTCTCTGATTTCCAAAACTATTTTATTTTTTATCTGTAAATCTTTATCTAGCTCGTAAGCATTCCAAGCTCGTATGCTCGCAGCAGCGAATCTTTAAATTAAAAACTTTTGCCAAAAATAAGCCTTAAAAGATCATTTTTTTCGAATTTCCAGTTTATTTTGTTAGAAGAAAATATTTCCAAAGTTAAAATCCTGCTACGAAATTGTCAAATATCGCAGCTAAAAATGCTCTTTTTTAAGTGTTTTCTTACTTGCGAACATGTTTCTCCGTTTGTCAACACAAAAACAAATTTCTAATAACTATGTCTCCCAACTTTTGCCAATATCCAAATGTAGTTTTTTGAAATAATGCTATTTTTTGTGTAAAAACGTTGAATTGCCTGATTTTAATTGCGGAAGAACCAATAAAAATCATTAATTATGACGTAATGACAAAAATTTGCATAGCGTAAGGAAGTATTTTCGAGTTTTAACGAAAATTTATTTTGCGTTTTCTTGGGTTTTTTGGACTACTTTTTAATGTTTTAAATCCTATAATAGAAAAAAATTTAAAACTAGTCTTCTAAAGTTTATTATTCTTGCAAAGCTTTTAAATTTAGAGATTTGCAGCTGCCAGCATAGGGCTTGGAATGTTTTCAAATTTTAAATTCGTCATTTTTGACAGCTAATTAAAAGCTTAATATTAGATTTTTTAACACAAACGATATATCAATAATCGTCATATGTGATAAATTTTACATTTTTTAAGGTTTTGAAAAAAAATTTGAAAATTTTTTTTGGCATTTGTATTTGCTCCCCCCTAGCCCCAGGGGGGTCAACCCCCAAAAGAAATTTTAAGGTCAAAAGTAAGAAATAAAAAACGGCGGACATTTGATATATAACAATGTGATCAAAATCGTACACACGTTGCGCAGGAAGCAAAACAAAAGCTATCTTTTTTTCAGTGTATTAATTTGGCAAAGAATCGCGAAAACCACGCGCTTTCAACGCTTCATAAAAATTTTGAGAAAGCCGATTTCACTCAAATTTTCAGAAAAAAACTCAAAAAAACATGTTTTAACAGCATACCAAGCGGCGTTTCTTATCTCGTACTAATAAAAAAGTTTTGTTTTTTTTTGGGGCCAGATTTTTTTCACCGCATTGGCCGTAGCAATGACGTCATTTAAAACAATTTTTTTCTAACTTTTTTAAAAAAAGAGCCAAAAATTTGAGCTATACTCCGATATATGTCCCGTACATATTCTACCTTGAGTTATGGAGATATGACCTTTCAAAGTTCGAGTTTTGTCGCCAGTCCCCATCATTTTTGTATAATGTAATTCTGTATGTAACTCGTCCTTTAATAGAAGCGTTTGCAATGAAATTTTTACATAAAGTATGTATATAAAGTACAATGTTTTATTAAAGTTTGAAAAAACGATTTTTTTTTTGAAAAAGTGCATCTTTCTTTGTAAAAAAAAACCAAATCTAACCTTAGAGATTTGAAATTTTAGGCTTAGTTTGAGCTATTATTAGCTTATTATTATTAATAAGATTATATTAGCAACATTATATTAGCAATATTATAGTAATATTGCTAACTGATTATAACTGACCTAATTAGAACTTAAGTTAACTGGAAATAGGGCGATATCTTTTAATAAAATCCCTGCGTGCCTAAATTCGACTACAAACGTTAAGTCAACGCAATGTATGTAATTACGCTTTTTTATATATTTTTGTCATTAATACTTAATTTTTATATTTTATCATCCAACTTTCCTGATGAAACTTTAAAATGTTAAAATATTATGCAACAAAACATATAAAATAATAAATATATTTGAATATTTTCAAAAAAACTTACAAAACGGTATAGCCAGAGGGTGGCTTCTTCTTCATATTCCGGAATGGTGGAAAATACTGACAATCCAAGACACATCAAAACCATAAACAAGCTTAAAAATATTATGAAATCATTAATTAAAAAAATATGATTTTTTTATTTTATTTCTTGATATTTTAAAAATATTGTTTATTTTAATGTATTATTTAGTAAATCTCACTTTGAAAGTAAAGGCAATGGGATTCGGAAGACCTTAAAAAAAGTAATTTTAAAAACTGTGAAGCGTCACATAAAGGCTGGTTCATACTTATGACAAAACGTCCTTTGGACAAAATCCAAAAGACAAACGTCCTTTGGACTAGTCCAAAGGACAAACCCAGCGTCAAATTGTCCTTCGGGCTTTGTGCTTTGGACTTTGTCCCAAGGACAACGTGTTCATACTTTTTTCCTTTTGACTTTGTCCTTTCGACTTTTTTTAAAGGCAAATTTGAAGTAGCATTCATACCTCGTCCAAAGAAAAAGTCCAAAGGACGTTTTGGTTTGTCCAAAGGACATTTGGCTTTTCTAAATTCATCCTTTGGACTTAGTCCGATTGACGTTTTATGTCATAAGTATGAACCAACCTTAATACGTTAGAAAATTCAAATTAACAACTAATATTTCCAGAAAATAAGAAGACTGTCCAAAATAAACCTTTTTTATTAAAATAGTTTTACTAATTAATAAATGAATAACTATAAATTTTAAATAGTTTTAGTCATAATTTTTCCTATTAAATTAAAATCTTTTTAATTTAGAAAAATTATATTTGGCACAATTTAAAAATTAGGTAAACTGAAAAAAAAATTTTAAAAGTAACATTAATTAATGTTTAATTCAAATTAAAAAGAATCCAAAGCTAAAGTCCTCCAGGCCAAAATTAAGAGCGTAACCGCTCTCCGCCAGGAAGAAAAAAAGCGAGCGAGCAAAAAAAAAATTAAAAAAAAGTTTTCAGCGGTTATGTAACCAATTATTATTTAAAATTGTGTTATTATTATTATTTAAAACCTTGAAAAATGCTCTAATAATAGAGCAGGAAAAAGGGGCGATTTTTCCCCGGGCGTATGTTTAGACAGAAAAGATGTAGACTAGTCTGAGATGGACATTATGTGGACTATAGGAAATTTGTATTTGGAATTTTGCCAACTGTCACTAAAATAAAATTTTTACGATATGATAATGATCTATACATTTATTTAATTACAGATAAATGTCATTGCATTTTTTTTTTAGTTTGATGAAAATGTCAATTGAAAAAATCATACTCACAGCAATCTTTGACAAGCGCGAAATCGCCACTTTTTCAATTAGAAGGTTATATTTGTATGTGTAAGAAACAACTATAAATTTGAAAAAAGTGGCGATTTCGCGCTTGTCAAAGATTGCTGTGAGTATGATTTTTTTCAATTGACATTTAATCAAACTAAAAAAAAATGCAACAGTGCTGTGTAATTAGATCAATGTATAAACAAATCATTATCATATCGTAGAAATTTTTATTTAGTGAGCAGCTGGCAAAACCAAATGCAAATTTCCTATAATCCACATAAAGCCCATCTCAGACTAGTCTACATCTTTTCTGTCTAAACATACGCCCGGGGAAAAATCGCCCCTTTTTCCTGCTCTATTATTAGAGCATTTTTCAAGGCTAGTCTACCACTTTTTTTGAATTAAATTAAAAAATAGCCTAGTAAAATATAATTTTTAGCTGCGCAATGACATATGTTTATAATCATTCTGTTGCCGAGATAAAAATAATAAAATAATAAGAATAGAAAAAAGAATTTAAATTATAAAATTAACCCATGTTGTTTAATTATAGTTAGTGCGGTGCAGTTGCGTTCTATACAAAGTTTACCTACGTTGTTTTAAATATAGTCGGCGCGATGCCGTGCGCCAATGATTGCAATTATAATTTTTAAAGTAAAAAAGATAATAATAATAATAAATATGATGAACATGAATAACAAAATCTACTCACGTTCTCTAAGTATAGTTGGCGCGGTGCCGTGGGTTAAATTGCAGTTGGCACCCCGCACCACCAATGATTACCGGCGAGTGGCGCTCCCGCGCCACTCGCGTACGCGTGGGGCGCCACGCTTATTATTATTTTTTAATAAATAAAACTTTGTATTAATTTTTTCATCAGTTATGCACGGATTAAAAAAGTACTCTGTTGTTTTTGCCGTTTTCCGCGCGGTTGAAGCAGATGGCGCTGGAACTGGCGCCGTTTCTGCCACCAATTAAAACCGGTCTGCTATTTTTGTGCGGTTTTTATGAGGGGATGTTGGTTGTCTGCTCTGTACAATCCTTATTGTTGCCAAAAGGCTGTTATTGTGCGGTTGGGAGTTTTTATTTGTCTATTTTTCAATTTTTTTATTTTGATCAATAAATCGATAACAAGGACCTAAATGAAAAAAGTGCTTCTTAAGAAAGTTGCGTAATTCCTTTTTCTTTCTAATGAGCCCATGTTTATTTTTGATCAATCAGTAACGAGTGAGGAATATCGTTTTTAAGAATGGAGCGTTGGAATAATAATAATAATAATAAGAAGAAGAAGAAAATCCTGCTTTAACCAACTAAATTGTACCCAAAATTGAATTTTGCTGGACTTCGGGTATGTAACCTTCATATCATAAGTAATGCAATTTTAATTATTTAATTTATTAGTAAAGTATTAACCCAATATAGCGGAGAAACGAAGAGGCTGAAAAGACAAAATTATTATTAATTGTGAGTGCAGTAAAATTAAAAAAAATAAATTAAAATATTTACACAAACAAATGGTAGCTGGTGGCCCAGAGACCGCGCGGCCTTTCCAGGAAGTTGTAGACTTTGCTCTGATATCTGCGGAACCGCTGGTCTTGTCTGTGCTGTTGAAAGTTGATCGGCTTCCCTAGGATTGACATGCGAGGCTCTTCTAACCGAGATCTTGAGCTAAATCAGTTAAACGATTGGCGAAACAGGTTAAGAAAACAAACACCGGAACTTTCAGAATACAAATATATGAAACGTGAAAATGACCTCTAAACAATGCGTTTGTTGTTGAGAACTTACAATACGGTGATTTGAGAAAACTCTCTTTTTTTAGAGCAAGCGTTATTAAGTGAGTTATAAAATGTAGTGTCAATTTTAATTTTAAATTATTATCTCAACAAATTACTGGGTTACTTGGGAAAATGAAAGATTACAAACCAAGTATATTTGATTTGGCTATTTTGTGATGTATAACAAATTTATTGAAAGTCATGGAAAACAAAATTCGCTTTTTTATTTTATTAAAAAAACCAGGGGTTGCAATCTGAAGAAACACTTATATTTACCCCGATAAATCCATACCAATAAAAAAAATTAATATATATATTGTAAATTAATAAAACTGCCGCATATGGGAGTGAAAATGAATGCAATGAATTTTTTAAAATTTTTTTTCTCCCGCCGCAAAGCCACCTCGCACGAAATAAAAAAATAAGTCAATGCGCGTATTTTATTTTTTATTAAATTATTCAACGGGAGATATATTTACCCACCTCTCGAGTTGGATAAATTCTTATCCTTAAAACAATAGAAAAATTTTACTCCAGTTTTAATCTGGGTAAAATTGATTTTTCACTCGCATTCTTAAGCACCTAAAAAAAGTTATCGCGGGATAACTTTTAACCGCGCGTCAGAATGCGACCCCAGGTTTTTTTAATAATTCAAAACCAAGCCAAATTAAATATTATAAAATAATGAAAAAATCCAAATAAGCGCCAAATTACATATATATGTTTTTTATATAGTGTTTTGGATGCTGAAGTTAGTTTTGGCTTAACGGATAAAAATAAAAATGATTGTTTTTATCAAAAATTACTGTTTATGCTTTAAAAATTATTTTTTTTAACTTTATTTTTTAAAAAAATGACAACAAATTATAAATTGTGTTCACATCTAAACTGATTATACTCTGTGTTTTTTGAATCCGTTCATAAAAGTTTTTTATAGTTAGAAACTTTAAAGTAAATGATTTGGAACCCATAACAGAGATAACACAGATAATTAAAACAGAAACGCAGAAAACGCAGGTAATTAATCTGTGTTTTTTTACACTCAAGTTTTTCTTTATTTGCAGACGAGTGACCAGTGAAACTGAAATTAATTCGCAGGTAAATAAATAAGAGTTGAAGGGTCCCCTGTACTATTCTTTTTTTATTTTTAATGAAGAGCTATTATTTATGTGAATTATAAAAAAATCTAGTAATAGACATGATTAAAATCAAAAATTGCCGAAAACTCCATTTCGCGCGGTAATTGAGATCAATGATCTACACGTACACCAAAAAAATCATTTATTTTAAAACAGGCAAACTAAAGTCAAATGACAACACTTATTTTCTGTTTTTTTAGCGATACTGGAAAAAAGTTGATAATTAATATTTTCAACTGTGTTTTATTTTGAACACAATAACGATGTGTGTATTTATAGCACCCAAGTAAAAGCTTTCTGAAATTTTTGCATGTTACTCATTGTTACTCTTTGTATGTTACTCATGTTACTCATTGCGTGTTACTATAAATATAAATTTCAACTCCATTCACCCAATGGTTACCATTTTTACAACCCATAATGTACCCCCTAAAATTTTTGGGGGTATATTATGGGTTGTAAAAATGGTAACCATTGGGTGAATCGAGTTGAAATTTATATTTTTGGAATAAGCGTGTCTAAAGCTTTGATATGAGTATAAACATGAGGGTATTATAATAAATATAAAAAAAGACCCCCTAAAAATTTTTGGGGGTACATTAAAGGTTGTAAAAATGGTAACCATTGGGTAAATCGAGTTGAAATATATATTTTTGGGATCAGCGTGTCTAGAGCTTTTATATGAGTACAAACAAGACGGTATTACAATAAATATATAAAAATGACCTCTTAAAAATTTTTGGGGGTACATTTAGGTTGTAAAAATGATAACCATTGGGTAAATCGAGTTGAAAATAATTTTTTTTGACATAAGCGTGTCGAGAGCTTTGATATGAGTATAAACATGAGGGTATTATAATAAAATCACCTCTTGAGAATTTTATGGAGTAAAATGATGGGTGCAAAAATGGGTAACCACTGAAGAAAACTAAAAAAAACCATGTATTTTTGAAATCAGTGCGCCGAGAGCTTTCATATGAGTATAAACATGTCACTTAAAATAAAAAAAATGACAAAATTACCATTTTTCAAAATTGGGGGTATTTGGGGGTATGTAACCGGGTAACCATTAAAAATTTTAGTCTAAAATTAATATTTTTGAAATCAGCACGCATAGAGCTTTCAAACGATTATAAACACGGCTTATAAATAATAAAAACAAAAAATCACCCCTTACTATATTTGGGGGTACAAAGGGGTCTGTATTTTAGTTACCCGACCATTAAGAGGAAATTTTTTTTATATTTTTGAAATCAACACGCCAAGAGCTTTAAAATGTTATATTACTTGCCTATGTAGAGGAGCTTTGTCAAAAGTTTTATTTTTAGGGGTCAGCCATTGCAGTGCCTTAGGGCATCAAGATTTTTTGGGACTATCACCAAAATGTCGGACTTAAATTTCCGCATAAACCCCCCCAGTTTCAAGCCTGTGGCTCTAACAGTTTTTGAGCATGATTCCAAAATATGCATGTGTCCCCCATACAAAGATTTTTAGCAAAAATCGTGAAATTGACCTTTTTAACCTCTCGGGGTACCCGACACAGGTAAGTTACCCCTAACAAATTATATAAATTTAAGCTTAGAAAAGTATGGACAATCTGCAAAAAATTTTCAGACGTAAAGCCCCATATGGTAAAAAGTTAGAAATTTGGTCGAAAAAATCGACCGTAAATTTCGGCAATTTCGAGGCTAACCTCCAAAATTTTTGAAAAAAATTTTTTTTCATGAGGTAGCCAAAAGTACAAGGACCTTAACGCGAGATATTTGCATATTGATCGCGGCGCGTTCAAAAGTTATAAGACCGCAAACAAAAAATTTTTTGTTAAATTTTTTCGAGCATCGCTAAAAAACAGAGAATAATAGCGCATAAAAGAAAAGAAAACAAAGAATGTACTAATATGGTACAAAAAACATGAATAAAGTTATACATTTATGTACAAATTTATAAAGCAAATAAAAAAACAAACAAAATATAGCTAAAAGTATACAGAATTTAGTATCCTTTTAGTGGTCACACTTGAATTTTTCGAAAAAAAATTCAGAACATGAGTAACATGCAAAAATTTCAAAAAGATTTTACTTGGGTGCTATAAATACACACATCGTTATTGTGTTTAAAATAAAACAGTTGAAAATATCAAAAAATTGCTTTTGTATGATAAAAAAAAACTATCAAAATTAATTTGGTCTTTTTTACCTTTAAAAAATGTAATTTATTTAGTGACGTGCCTAATACAATGTAGAAAAATGTTTTGTGATATATAACTAAGAAAACAGCTATTGCTGTTAACTCATACAAAAGAAAAATTATATATTATGCCCTCATGATCCACTATCTATTTGTGACAAGTAATTAATAAAAATTATACATGAAGGCAACGAAAGAATTCAAAAAACTTGACTTTATATTAATCCAGAAAATAAAACCTATTTCATACTTCATCTAAAGTTTCCAAAGACCAAAAGCCAAAAATTTAAGTTTGGGTGACATAAAAGCATTGTTTTTTTACAAATTTTTATATACTTCTATCAAAAAAAGAAGAAGACCAACAAAAAAAGCGGTATCAAATTGTTTTTCAAAAAAACCGTTGTTGATTATCTAAGAATTAAATTTTATTTTTTGATCTTTGTAAAATATTAAACTAGTTTGTAACAATTTTTAAAGTTTTGAAACAATCAGTAAATTATTCAGCACTGGCTAATTGTATTAGTAAGATGCATTTATTCATAAAAAAATATTTACCATTTTCGAATTTGCTGAAATGTTGCATGTAAAACTCGAAGCATGACAGAGATGAGAAAAAGTGCACTGGCTTTTGTACACTTGTCATTTTACATACAGATCTACAGTATTAAGGCCAGCGAAGGCAAAAGAACAGAGAAAGATATTCATTTAAGTACCATTAACTAGCATTTTCGGCAGCCAACCAAAGTTGGAGTTAAGCAAAAATTACTTTCGGTAAAAACTTGAATATTCTAAAAGTTCATCAAGAATGAGGTTTCTTTTCTTTTCTGCGTCAAAGGATCAGGAAGCAAGCGTTAAAATTAATTAATCCCTTTGAGACTAGTTTAATGTCATTTCTTACTTCAAAACTAATAACCAAAGCAGGCATGGCATTGTACAATAAACTATAGCACGTATTGCAAACTTACAAGTGGAAGCTTCCTTAATGCTTAATGTCTGCCAATCATTTAACGTGTAAGTTTTTAGTTCGTTTCGCACAATCCGCCTATTAAAAACTTTTACAGGATAAAACCGTACCACCTAAACTATATTATTAAAAGTAAATTGTCTTCCCAATATAATATAATAAAACGGTCAGTTAATTTGCATACTAGAAAAAGAGTGCAGGTAGTTTCCACCCACCAAACTATGTAGTTTGAAATAAAAGTTATGTTTATTGCACAGTTGCAGTGCAACATTCTTGTTGTTAAAATCTTAAAATAACCATGAATTTTTACATTTGACATAAAAACATAAAAGTTAAAATATATTGATTTGGCACAAAAAAATTAGTTGCTTTAAACTCGCATTTTACGTAGTTTATAATAAGTTCACTGTTTAAAACTATTACAACTGTTTCTAATATTGTAATTAAAACTATGAAATATTTGCCCTGCTTATTTATTTGGTGATTTGATTGGGTTCATATAATAGCCAAAAATTTATAAAATGCTAAGATCGGTGTTATAATTTGCATTTTTTATAAATACATGTTCAATTTTATATGCATTTTACATTGAAAAATAGAATAACAGAATTATAAAAATAAAAAATAAAAGTTAGCGGTCCCGTCGCGAAATCAAAATTAATTACGAAATAAAAAATTTTACCCATTTTTTACAAAAACTGGAGATTTAACAACAATATTAAAGCAAAAAATAGCACTTTGTAATTTTAGCGCATTTTTGAAGCTTTTTAACCGAGGTTTTTTATAGTACATTTTTTAAGTTAATCAGTAAAAAATTTGTATAGCATTAAGCCGATAAAACCTTGGGAAATAGATATTTTATTATTTGTTTCAACTCAACAGGTTCTACCAGATGATTATGATTAAATTTTTAATAAAAAGCAAGGATCCGGATTACTATTTCAAATAAAAACAACAAAATTTGGAATTTTGTCTAACGTTTCAAACTGATAAAATAAATTTTCTCCTTTTAACAAGTTTGAATAGCCGATTATTTTTAAAGCTTTTAATGTTAAGAAATATTTGTAATGAATGGACCTGCCTACCATAACAAAAATTGGTGGGCCGTCTCGCCATGAAAAAAAGTTCCTCTCAGATTAAATGCATTTCGTTGTAATATTTTTAAAGCTGGAAACTACTACAAATAATAAAACATCTATTTGAAAAATTTTTTTGAAAAAACTGTTTTTAGTCAAAATTAAAGCATTACATAGCTTTTTATTAATCAAAAAAATTTACCTTAAAAAACCTTAGTTACAAAAAATACCTTTAAACAACGGTTAAAAGTTACAAAAATGCTTAAAATTGTTTTAATATTGTTGTTAAATCTTTAAATTCTGAAAAAATTGAGTAAAAACTATTTTTTTACAACAAATTTTGATTTTGTGTCAAAACCACCGAACCAAAATTTTGTAATCCTGAATGGGTTATCACACATTATTTACAAAAAATGGGTTTATTAAATAAAAAAACGCTGTAATAGAAAATTTTTCTAATGATACTGCGCCGTATAAAGTGTTAATTGATAAGAAATAACTATGATTTAACTACTTGTATAGTTTTGGTAGAAGATTTAGTTTATACAGAACACATTATGAGGCTATATATAACGCTTATTTCAAATATTCATTTTGCTACACATAAGTAAAAACGTAAAATAAATGAAAAAAAAGAAAAGAAATCAAGTGAAAATAACGTACGAGAAGATACCAAATGAAACGTGCCAGACGGAACAAACCAGGATGGAATGAAACTCTGGTTACTGGCAAAGGACAATATATCGAATGAAAAAGTCTCATTTAACTGCTTTTCTTTTATTTAAATTGTTCTAAAGATTTGATTTTATTTTTCATTATAGATTTCTATTAATAAAATCATAATTTTAAAAACTCCAATAAAAAATTATAATTTTTAGTGATTTTCACGATTTTATTATGCAAAAACTAACCAAACAAAACTGTGAAATGTTAAACCGGAGAACGCTATTCATTGTAATTTTAAAAAATATGGATTCATAGAGAAGCAAAAAAATTCCATTTTATCAAAAACCCTAATCGACGTTAACTAAAGATCATACTTTAGACGGAATTTTTTTAGCGAAATAAAGAAAATGAAAATATAAATTAAGGTGGAACGATACAGTTAGGATACCCTGTCGTTTTTTGTGTATAACTCGTGACGTACGAGGTAAGCAATTGTAAAATACCTTGCTCATGAATTTTGGGACTAATCAAATAGATACTATTTTCTTTTAGCCCAACTGCACTAAGCTTAATGTTTTTTTTTATTATTTTTTCAACACGTTATTTAAGATTCCTTATTATATATCTGTATATTGATTTATTTGTAGTTTTAAACTTTGATTATTGCTTTAGTTGCTCAACTTTGTCTAATGATTATATTTTGAAACAACTGAAACGACACGTTTTAATCTACTTAATAAATGTGTTATCGACTGGTTTTTATTCTATAAGATGTCGTTTTCCGGTAACTTAATGTCTAATCAAATAGAATCCCAGATTTAAATATAATTTTTATACTTTGTTTGTTTTTGATTGTGTTTGAAATGACCATTTTACATTGATTTTTAATGCTTTTAACATCTTCGCACCCATCAATCCCACGTCGTCCCAAGAAATACGAGACCGAGATATAGGAGGCTGAGTATAAACGCGCTCAGATAAAACGGGTCCGCGTTAGGAATGCTAAGGTGTTGGCAAAGGTTCGCCGGAATCATCCGGGCGCCTGAATGTACAACAAGCCAAGTGAATGATTTACCAACAGTTGTGTCAAACGCGACCGCTTTCTGTGCCGCAGGCGTCTTCTGTAGATATACAACAGAAAAAGCCGCCACCAATGTGTCCTCCTCAAATGACTGCCGCCGGCCAGAAGAGATAAGAGAAAGAGTCAAAAGGTTTAAGAGGGCGGCTGGGCGTGATACTCAACCAATACGATCTTCTCCGCATGAGAAACGGGCTCGGCAAGCCAGACCAAACGATGACCAAGATCAGCCGATTGAGCTGGAGCCGGGGGCAATTCCTCAGGCTATGGGTGGAGCTGAACCTCAGCCCTAGGTTCCGGCGCAAGCCAAGGCTGGGGGCAGGGACGAAGTACCCGCTCAGGCAGGGGTGGAGCCTCTCGCTGCAGAAGGCCCCATTGCAGATCTTGGCCCTGAAGAACCCCCTGGTGAGCAACCACCCGTAGCCATCTCATCTTTTGTAGAAATGGTCCGTGTTTTAAGGGAAGAAGTAAAAAGAAAGGTGGACGAGGTCCACTTAATTGTTGCCGAGGCACGACAGATAGAAGCCCGATCTGAGGAACAACCCGCAGAAGTTGAGAGTGCCCAGCCACCGGTAGTTGGTCAGAAATCACTTCTGCTTGTAGAGCCGAGACCAACTCAATGGGTTACCGCGGAGCAGTTTTGAGAGGCTTTCCGCCAATTGCGAGCGGAAAGATTTGGATAGAGCGCCCACACCTAAACAAAAGAAAACTCCTTCACCGGAACCTCCATTTTTTGGAACGTCTAGCCGTAGACCTGGCCCTATGCTTCCTGGCCCCAGGGCATGGAAGAAGGTAACGTTCCGCTCTTACAAGTTGCACCTTTGAGTGTGCATTGGCCTTCTACGACTGTGGCGTTTGCGGACGCTTACGGCCCTTTATTCACAGCACCTATGGGTGCAGAACAACAGTCGACGGCCATGGCAACATGTAACGTCATCGCCCAGGCACAGGAACCTGCGGCGTGGTTAACCGGAACTGCTAGAACTGGAACGAAAGGCTCTGTTCGTCCTGATTTTGGGTATGCATATGTGCCTTCGGACAACCTTGTTAGTAACCAAGTGGAACTGGAAAAAGGAGAACTGGGAGATTAAATACCCCTATCCCGATCCAGCTCCACTTATAATGTTTTGGCTTCTGTCACTGTCCACAGGCTAGTGAACCCAAACAGAAGCAGAAACCTCCAAAGTCAGGAAAGGTACCAGCAGCCTTTGCTAACTTGAACGGTAATTGGGGAAGGGAACAAAGAGCATCCCAACCCCCAGCTGTACCGAGTACTGATATAGAAGCCCAGCGACTAATACAAGAACAGCTCATAAGCTGCAGCTGGCTTGGGTAAGTCGAGTTGCTTGCGACCAACCAACTCCCATGTAGTGAGAACAGGATGATGCGGTTTTAACTATGAGGGATTTTTCGAAATCCCCGCACCTAGACCTCGAGCAAGCACGCCACAGTCGCCAGGGTTTGATTTTAAATATAATGCACAAAGAACCGTGGCTACGGAGTTTAATTTTCCCCAATCAAAGTACAATGGTATTTATCGTTTTTGTACCAGCGGTCCGGTGCCAGTGGGCAGAAGACAAATGTCGCCAGCCTCTTTGGGGTCAGAGGCTTGGTCAGTGAGGAGAGTGTACCACCGACAGAGGGTAGGTATGTATATCAGCAGACATCGGCTTCCAGGGTACCTTCTCAAGCTCCTGGTTGTAATTTTTGAGTTACTCGACCAACTTTGCAGTTTGGTTTTTCATATTAACCGACACTGCAGAAACGAGATCCGACTACAGAAGCAATGCCCACTGTAGAACCCCAATGGCACGTTTAACCTTATACGTTGATTCCATTCCAAAAATTGGGTCAGCAAACGGCAGAACAAACTGATGAACTGTTGTCTACCAGTCGTGGAGTTTATCACGAGGAGGATATATTGCGTTTGCGCCCAACTCCTCCACCTGTTGATCTGCCACAAGCCGCCGCGGCCGTCCGTTATGACCCAAAGTCGGAAGACGCACCGACTGACCCCCGTAAGAAAGGACCGTAGCGGAAATCCACCAACGTCCCAAGAAATCCATGACCTCCGCAATACCAACTGTTGGGAAGTGTTGGAAGATTCCCGTCAACTCCGCCACGACTGCCAGTAAAAAGGCTGGAATTTCAATCGGAACCGAGTGGGGATTAAGAGCCCTATGAGCCACGTCACCTCTACTTTCCTAGTGAAGGGCAGAACCCCAGGCGAAAGTATGAGCCTGCCCCACAGGCTCCTCCTCCGACTCTGTCTCAAGAATCTCACATCATTGAAACGCCATTTTATATGCGAATTGGTGGGCCAATCGGTCCCTTGCGGCCACCGCCATCGACTTCAGCAAAAGACCTGCCTTCGGGAGGTCCGTCTTCGCTCTCTAAGTCTGCGTCTCCAAAACCGATACGGCGGACGTTTCCTAGGAAGGGAGGAACACCGCGAAAAGCGGTCCCCTCAACAAAGAAAGCGCCAAAACCAAAAAAGGTGAAACTGCCGACACTATTATTTTTTTTAATAAAACTTTGAATTAATTTTTTCATCAGTAATGTAAGAATTAAAAAAAGTACTCTGTTGTTTTCGCCGTTTTCCGCGCGGTTGAGGCAGATGCCGGAACTGGTTCGGTTTCTGCGACCAATTAAAACCGGTTTGCTTTTTTTTGTGCGGTTTCTATGAGGGACTGTTCGTTGTCTGCTCTGTACAATCCTTATTGTTGCCAAAAGGCTGTTATTGTGCGGTTAGCAGTTTTTATTTCTCTATTTTTTTAATTTATTATTTTGATCAATAAATCGATAACAAGGACCTAAATGAAAAAAGTGGCTCCTAAGAAAGTTGCGTAATTCTTTCTTCTTTCCAAAAAGCCCATGTTTATTTTTGATCAATCAGTAACGAAGGAGGAATATTGATTTTAAGAATTGAGTGTTAGAATAATAATAATAAGAAGAAGAAGAAGAAGGAGATGAACATGAATTTCAAGATTTACCCACGTTCTCTAATTATGGTTGGCGCGGCGCCACGGTGCTAAATCGCCCTGTGGCGCTCCCGCACCACCCATGATAAAATATTTAAAATGATTTATTAAAAAAAAGATCATTTAGCAATCTAAGAACAGGTGGATATAATTTTCATTTAAATGACGTTTCTTTTAATGAGATATATACATTAATTTTGTTAGTTCAAATCTTTTTATTACACTCCATCTTAATATGGGTGGGTAGGTGGGTAGTAGTAGTACGCATTAATTTATAAATATACATTAAAATAAGTTTTAGTATAATTTTCTTCGTAAAATTTCACACGTGGTTTACTCAAATCAAAATGAATTGTTATTTTATAATCTACAAAAACATAATTATTTCGCGAATTTTCCGACGCAATTCTAATTATATTATATCCAATCTCCAAGCACTGCTTGACAAAAAATTATCGCAGCATTGATAAAGCGTAAACCTTTGTCATAAATATTCAACGTTAAAATTTATAATTTTACGATTTTATCAAATGAAGTATTTATTACATTGATCCATATTTGTTTTAGAATGTTACAGGTAGATGTAAAAAAATGGCTTATTTTGTAAAAACCAGACATAATTAATAATAAATTAGCACAAGTAATTCGATTAAAAAGCAATAAATTACGAAAAGGCAAATTTATTTTCCAATTCTAAAACCTAGTGTATAAACAAGAATTAATTCAGTGAGAAATACACATAAAATTAAAGTGAATTATAAACAAATAAAATTCAAATGAAAATAAAAAAAATAAACTAAAAATAAATTCTATCAGGGTGAAAATAAATGAGTGGTAAAGTAACTACTTGTTCTTTGAGAAAATATCACGTGCAGAGAAACACATGACGCAACTAAATAATAATTGGTTACAAAACCGCTGAAAACTTTTTTAAAATTTTTCTCGCTCGCGGGTTTATTGTTTATTTCTTCTTGGCGGAGAGCGGTTACGCCCTTAATTTCAGCCTGGAGAACTTTAGCTTTAATCAGTCAACTTTTTGCACTAAACAGTCCAAGATTTTAACGGGCAGTATATCAAGAAGAATATAACCTGCGTTCTCGCAAAGTATTTTCTAATTTTTACAAAAGCAATTTCATAAAAAATTTTTAATAAAATCTCTTCATCTCTTCTTCTGTTAAATCTTGTTAATTTGTATTAGTAGCATCGCAACGGTTTTTGCGAAACAAAAAAACAACAACAACAACATAAGTATTAAAAAACTAGCTTTAAAAAATGCTAAAAAAAAGAAGAGAGAAGGAAAAAGGGCGATTTCTTCCAAGGCGTATGTTAAAAGATCAAAAATCTGGACTAATCTGAAGTGGACATGTTTAACCTCTCCACTATTTCTTTATAGCGTGTGTTGTTTTTTTGCGGCGATGTGGCTACTCAAAGTATGGAAAAAAAAACTAAATTTCGTACTTTGTACTTCGTAATTTTGTACTCTGTCGGTAAGAATGTAATGATGCGAACAAAAAAAATATCACCGACCACAAACCGAATAGGGAAAATTACAAAATGTAGTTTTGCTGTCCATACTTTTTAGAGAAGTCACATGCCCGCGACGAAAACACACGCTATACAGAAACAGTGAATAGAAAATTAGCATCTGGTTTGCGCAGTTGCTCACTGAAGAAAAAAGTTATACCATTATGAAAATAGTTTAGATAAACGTTGAACTAATTAGACATGAAAGTTGTAATTTTCCTATAGTTTGATGCAATAAGATTGGAAAAAAATCGTACTCACAACACTCTTTGACAACCGCGAAATCACCACTTCTTAAATTACAGGGTTATATCGTATGTATAAAAAATAATTAGAAGCTTGAAAAAATGGCGATTTCGCGCTTGTCGAAAATTCAAAAATAAAGCGTAGTTATTAAAAAATTTCGAAAAGTGCTTTGTTGTTTTGGATCGCATTAAAATAATTACCATTCTAATGAGATCCAATTTAAATAATTATCATTTTAATAGGATCATATTTAAAACAAACTGCTCTAATGCTCTAATAGAGTCGTATTTAAAAAAGTACCATCTACTATTATAATAATACCAAAAGTTAATACCATTTAAATGGTATCTTTTCTTGCCCGGTATTTTTTTTCCAAGCCGTTTGTTCTAAATGTCTCATTTTTTTATTATATAATTTTTGTTATACTATTTTTTTCTAAATAAATATTTAAATAAAGCAATTAATGACTTTAAAAAAATACTAAAAAAAATAACATTTATGATAAAATATATGACTAATATCTAAAAGCTAAAATAATTATCACCCTTTTATGCCATATGTTGTCACAGGTTTTAAAACTATTTTTTTAATTCTCTTAAACAAATTTAAGACGCAAAATTTTGTGTATCCAACACGAAACTTGTCGGAGAACAGAAATCTTACTAGCACATACATTTGTATAACGTTTTGTATGAAAAATGGTAGTTATTTATTCTATTATAAATGAGAAATTTTTATTTATTAATTGATGCTTTATGAAACTGAGCAACAACTATAAACTAATATATAGCGGGGGAGTATGTCTTTTTTATAAACACGACCAATTTTACACACAATTAAATTCAGATTCTAAACTAATAATTGATTTGTTTTCGGTCAGGTAAAATATTATCCAGTTGAGCTTGGAAATATAATGGCATATTTTAAATTTTTTATAAATTTGACATGACTTAATTATAAAAAACTGTTTTCAAAATACTCACAATTAATATTACAGACCAAAAAAAACAAACAAAATTTAGAAGAGTAATAAGCAAAACGGTTTTAGTTTTCCGACATCAAGCAGAACGCTATAAAATGATTACTATACTAATGTTTAATGCTCTTGTATGTTTGTATATGAGTTACACAAAATTTTAATTTTAAAACAGTACAATGTAATTTCAAGTACTCACAAAAGTTTTCAATTGTTTTTAGTTTTGTTGCAAAGTTTTAAAAATTTATAAAATTCAATATTATTCTCAAAAGAAAGGCTCAACACTTAACAAACTACAATGCCATAACCAAGCTTAAAGGTTTTTGCCACTCTCCTTGGAAAGAAGTTTGTTTATAACTCAAAAACCAAGGAGATTAAGAAGGATTTACTTTTTATTTTTTTATTTCTCGTGTAAAAAATTGTTATAAAGTCTTTCTCTTGGCAATGTTTTAAATTTAAAAAAAAATTAACTTAACATTTAAAATCAGTGTGAAATCAGTATATTGAAAATTTTTTGAATAGGATTTGCTTTTTAATAAATTTTATGGTAAAACACTAAAAATATTTTTTACTAAATAATTTTGTAATAAATAAACAAGTAAGAAATAACTTATAGAGACATAAAAGAATGGGATTAAATGTATAACAGAAAAATTTGTAATTAAGGGTGTAAGTATAAGTAATTAAGTATAAGAAGGTAAATAAATTAGGTAACTAAGTATACAAAAAAGTAAGTAATATTCAAGCAATTGATTAAGTACGTAATTAAGAAGGCAAGTAAGCAAATCACTTACGTGAGCAAGAATGCATAAAATTAACAGAATGTCCGATTTTTATTTAATTAAACAGTTATTCTAATTTATGTTAAGCAAAACAATTCCCAGTGTAGAATTCTCGTCATGTAAAAATATTAGCTATAACCTGTAGAATATTCTACGGTGTGTTTAATAATGTAAATAAGAGTTTTTTTTAAATAATACTATCAAATAATTGGTTTAGGGTCGATGGAGCCTTGGGAACTTGGAGCTGGAACTTGGAGCCAAAAATAGGGAACTTGGAGTCATAAATGGGGAACTTGGAGCCGCAAGTTAGGAATTGGAGCCAAAAATAAAAAATGGCTAAAACGTGTACCTAAGCCTAAGCAAAACCTAAATCCAAACAAAAACTTTTTTTTCTTAAAAGCTCCAAGTTCCCATGATTCGTGGCTCCAAGCTCCCTAAAAATTCCTATGGCTCCAAGTTCTCTGCTTGTGGCTCTAAAGACCCCGTACCGAATAAGTCGACACTGGTACGTGAAAAAACTCTTGTGTATTTTGATACACAAACTGTGGAATATTCCACAGTCCGTAACAGTTTTCTACATGATAAAAAATCTACACTGCGAAATAATTTACTTATAATGAGAACATCTGTTTAATATAAAGTCGGACATTCTTTTTTTTTATAAATACTCGTTATAAATAAGTACCAATAGTGAGTAAATACTTTAGTTAGTAAGTAATTAAGTAAGAAAGTTAATTACTTACTAATAAAGTATATTAATAAGTAAGTTGGTAAATAAATGGATAAATAGTAAATAAGTAGTAAGTAAATACATAAGTTAGAAAACAAGTACATTGTAAGTAAGTAATTTACAAAGTAAGTAAGTAAGCAAGCGATTAATTAATTAAATAGCAAGTAAGTACTAAGTAAGTAAATAATAAGTAAGCAAGTAATTAAGTCGGTAAGTAAATAAATAAGCAGATACGTATATATATAAGTATACAATGAATGGAATATACCTGGGTCACTGGGTGTAATAAAAAAATGAAAAATGACGTTTTTTTGCAAATGCTGCATTTAAACAACAAAATTGCAGTCAGGTAACATTTATTAAAAACCAGTTTTTGGTATAAAAAATGTATCAAATAAAATAAAAATCAATAAACTGCTTCAAGTTTTATCGTTGTCAATTTTGGCCGTTTTGAGTTTTTTGTTGTAAAATCTTGAAGAAAAAGCAAATAACAATTTTTATTAAGGTATCGTAACAGTTTACAGAAAACTATACAATTATATAGTTTCAGCTAATTAATTTATTAAACTACCTCATATAAACATCTAAGACAAGTATAAAAGTGTAACAATTTTTAGAAAAACAACACTGAGCACAACTTTCGGTTAAAAACATAAAAACTACAATTCATTTGTAATACAATACAAAAAAGAAGACAGAAGCTATTAACACAAAAATGTAGTATTTGGAAACCACTTTTAATTTTTGTTTTTAAGTTCAAAAATTTTGTACAAGCTAACATTTTGAATTCACCTGGTATTATTTAATGTTTTGTTCACACATATCATAAATTTTGCTATGAAATGAAAAAAATTACAGCTTATAAATTAGAAATTACTACCTAAACAAAAAAAAAACAAATTGCTTTTCGAATTACCTGTGCTATTAAAAAACAAAAACTCGGTGAAAATTTACTATTTTCAAACCATTTTGCTGTCAGGATAGTCTTTTCCCCCTCTTTAAAACAAATAGATTATTTTTTCACCCTGCAGCTTAAAGACTTTAAATGTAGGGAAAAATTAGCGATTCCCAGGTATTACTAGCGATATCCGTGGGAATCAGAGCGACAGAAATTGAAAAGGTGGTGTGGCTATTCTGCCATTGGAAAATTGATTTTTTTTTCCAGCGTTCATTGGAGTGTGGATATCTTTACACTGAACCACGTTCGTTTAATTGACAAGTTTTTGACCATCGTATTATAAATTTTTCTTCGAAATGAAAGCATAATTTAGATTTTAATTTCTCAATCTACTAGTTTTTTATGGTTATATAATAGAAGTACAATGATTTATTATACCCAATTTGCCAATTCCAAGTGATTTTCTTGATATTATTTGCTTCCAGGGCTGAATTTTTAGTAAAATTGCTGTTTACTCCATTTGAAAAATCTATATTTTATTTAATTTTAAAATCTCTTAGAAATAAACTTTTTTAAAATAAAACAATGAAAATTTACGGAGAAGGTCTTCCACAGGATTGTTCGCGCAAAATTTCTTCCCTTAAAAACATTATAAACCCGTTGCTTCCCAACAGTGGAAACCATCAGTTGAAATAAAGAAACAACACAATGAAAACCGCTTACAATAAATGTTAAGCCTTTTAAAATGATTTAATGACCCTATAATTACGTTAAGTTTTTGTATTGTTGTCATTTATTTTTAGGTGTGTTGAATTTCATCAATACAACTCATCTGGAAATAATTTTATTGCTACAAACAATTAAAATCAAAACAAATTAATATTTCAGTTTAACTGATGATCTTAAAGAATATTTTCTAAATTATTATTTTTATCATTTTTGTTACATATATTGTCGCTAATTGTTCAGTTACACTTGTTCGTTTCTGAAACAATTTTAAGGTTTTTTTACTTTAAAACCACGGGCAAGAATCGACACCAAATTATATACAAATTTGATATATACACCAAAAGCAAATCGCCAAGGACAGTCTAGTATGAATGCATACTAACTTCAGATTCATATTGTTATAGGTAAAATTTTTGTAGCTCCAATTTTCACCCTCTTGTTACCGTCAATTTTAGCTCAAAATTGTTTTTCGTCCACAAAATGGCCTAATCAACGTAATGTGAGCAAAAATTATGAAATTATGCATATATTTGCACTTAATTTTAGGTTGTAAATTCCTAAATGCATTTACAAGTGCGCGAATTCTTACAGTATAAATCAAGCGTACGCTTTCTTCTGCATACGGATAGGATACTAGCCGGGAACAAATTAAAATGACTGACTTTACACTGCGCGCGTGAAATTGTACGGCAGCAATTATTTACCGGCTATGTTGAGTATCAACTTGCCAATGATTAATTTTAATAAATTTTATTCTAAAAGTACATAACAAAATTTTAACAAAAATACAAAAATTAATAAAAAAATACACGCACACAATACACCAATAGAATTTTCGTGACTAAACCTAATTAATATGAAATTGACTTATATCAACAATAAAGATTGTTTAGTTTTTATTAAAAAATTAATAAAATTTACTTATAAAAATATTTTATTCATTTCGTTTGCATTTTGTTGTATGTCATCATTATATTTTTTGGACTTTTCATAACTATTATTTACAAACTAAAAAAAGCTGAAGATGATTTATCAGGGTTAAATCTGGGAAGTGGTCAAGTAATTTTGTAATGATCAGATAACAGAACTAATATTTTACTATGGTCTATGCATAATTTAATTCTACTGTATCATACTTTCATTTTTTCTTTTTTTTCTTTTTTATCAACAACGTGAAATTTGCGACTTAATCGCCGCTAACATAAACTATAATTCTAACAAAATATGGCTATGGCTTCAACATGGCTATCTGAAATGACTTTAAAGGCTCAAAAAGAGCACTTATTTAAGTCAGTTTTAAAACTTTTCTTGAATGCATCAAAGAATCAACAGTTACTTGAGACGGGAGTAGATTATTCCAAGGTGTAACCACCCTATTTACAAAAGAAAATTTCCTTGCATTAATTCTACCTTCTTTTACAGCCAATTTAAAAGGATGACACGGGTGGGCTGCAGGAAATTGTTTAAGCTATATATAATTTTAAAGCACTCATATAAATCAGTTTTGTCTCTTCGGTCCTTTCATCTTTCTAAACCTAGGTAATCCAGTCTTTTTTCATAACCAACAGGTAACAACTTGCATTTATGAAACAAACCCTTAGTGAAATTTTGTTGTACTTTTTCCAAAATGTTTATATCTTTTTGTAAATAAGAATTCCAAACTGCACTAGTGTACTCCAGAATTGGTCTAACATAGGACTGAGAAGATTATTTTTAGAGTTTGAATTGAATGTTCTAAAAATTAGTGATGTCACTCTCATTGTTTTTTTGCTGTGATTTTACAGTGTTTAGAGAATTTCATAAGATATATAAACACCTAGGTCACGCACTAATTCTGTAGTTGCAAATACATTATTACCAAGCTTATATTTACAAATTAACTCTTTGCTATGATTTCAAATATGAAGAACTTTACATTTATGATCTGATAATTGCAATTGCCAGTCTTTTGACCAGCTGTATATTCTAACTAAATCTTTTGGAAGTCTTAAGGTTTGAAAGTAGTAGTCTTTAGATGAAGATTTTGTAAACAACTTTATATCATCTGCAAAGAGCCTAATTCGTGAGTACTTAACACAATCAACAATATCATTTATATAAATAAGAAATAGAAATCGGCCCAAAACAGAACCCTGAACAAACCCTGAACTTTTTACAGAAAATGATTTGGATACTGAGTCTATAATTACAACTCCGCCCAACTAAAAATTCTTTTATCAATTTTAAAATTTACCAGAAACACCATTTTTTTCTAGCTTACATAATAATTTCTGATGTGACACGGTGTCAGAGGCCTTGGCAAAATCCAAGTATACGACATCGATTAGAAGTTTATCTTTTAGTAAATGCGTCCAATCATTAAAGGTTTCCAACAGCTGTGTTATTGTGGAACTTTTTGCTTTAAAACCATGTTGAAACTTTTACAAAATATTATGGAAAAAACAAGAAGTTCTTCCTTAACAAGCTGCTCCATTAGCTTACAAGAAAAAGATGTAAGTGAAATTGGACAATAATTTTCTTTTAGGCTTTTGATACCTTTTTTAAACAGTAAGTTTATTACAATCAAGTGGTAATTCTCCAAAATCAAAAGACATCTGAAAGATTATTGCCAACGGTTCAGCAATAACTTTAGCCAAGCGTTTTAAAAAGTAAGCTGGAAAACAGTCAGGTGTTCGAGACAATTTGTTTAGGAGTTTTTTTAGGGCTTTAAATACCTTTTTTGTTGTAAATACCATGTTGTCCAACTTCCCAATATTTGGTGGATTAAAATTTGGTAAAGTATTATCATCATCAGTAAAAACGGAAGCAAAATAATTTCCAAAAAGTTCAACCTTTTCAAACTCTTCAGTTACAAAAGTCCCATTCTCTTTTTTAATTGGTGGGATAGTTTGTTTTGTTTTAATTTTAAAATTTATTTAATTTGTTTGTTTGTTTTAATTTAATCTCTAACTTTATTTTTGTATACTTTGCAATTTTTTTGTACTCTGATCTTGATTTTTCATCAATATTACGCTTATGCCAAAGTTTTTTCTTTTGATTTTGTAGTTTTCTTGTATGTATTGGATATTGTACAATTTTTTTTGTTTTGTATATAATTTTTTTCCAGGGACATGTCTATTGATTCCTAACAACAAAATATATTTGAATCTCTGCCAAGCATTTTCTACTGTGTCACATTCCTCAAATAAAATTTTCCAGTTGATTGTGGATAAGTATAAACTTAGCATATTATAAATTGCTTTTAAAAAATCAGGTATGTAATTTTGAATCTTATTTTTAGTCAAATATTTTAAGACTGTCAATTATTTTAAGATTAGTTTCAGATAAAATAGTGTCATGGTCTGATTGTGAAAAACTGGTCGCAACAGTGACATTATTAAAATTTTCTTTATCGTTTGTGAAGAAAAGATCCAGATAATTATTCTCACGAGTTGGTTGCAAAACAACCTGATACATACCTAGCTCAATAAGAAACTCAAACCAATTATTTTCATTTTGTGTGCTTGAAATTATTTTAACTGAAGACCAATCTACTCCTGGCAGATTGAAATCTCCAGTTAAAACAATGGTTCCTACAAAGTTTTCTGTTAAATTCCTAATTAGCTCAAATATTAAATTATTTTTTTGCAAGTACAAGGTTCTCTATAAATACCAATGAATCTCAGTTTAAATGAATTCTGTAGAAAAATTTCAACCGCTACTAGATCTATTGCATCATACTTTTTCTTAATTTCAACTTCAACTACTCTAAAAAAATTTTAATTAATAGAATTACACCACCTCTTCGCCGCTGTTGTAGATCTCTTTGATAAACATTAAATTCTCTGTTTTTGATAATCATTTCGTTTGAAGTTGTTTCAGTGAGCCATGTTTCACAAATAAAACAAATATCAACAACGCCATAAATAAGACTTTCTCCTGAAATCAGAACATCAAGCTCATCTAGGGAGTTAGCAAGGCTTCTTGCATTCATACACAAAATATTTATACTTGGTATATGTTTTAATTTATGGCGATCAGGTCGCATAATATCCTATTTTGAAACCTTTAGGGGAGCCTTGAGAGTGATGTCGAACAAAAAGGGTTCACCATCAGCAGAAACTGAAATGAAACTTTTTTGTTCTGCTGTCTAAGCTCCCGAACATTGCCAAGCAACTCTTTTTGACAGACTCGCTATTCCTCATTCAGTGACGGATTTACGTAAACTTTGTCAAATTTAGTAACCCTTCTCAGTTGTCCCCCTGAACGGACAGCCCTATTTCTGATATACTTATTAATAACTCTTATTTTAAAGAAGTTTGAGTCAAACAGAAGTTTGAGTCGATCACCAGCTTTTCCAATACGAAAAGACTCAACTGGCTAACCTCTCCTCCAAATCTGCCAATTTCGCCAACTTCTGATGTAGAGCCGCATTTTCTGCTTTCAGTCTGGCAATTTGTTTCTGTAGGCATTATGTGCGTAATTATTTTAACGTAAGTGGGAAAAACCAATTTTTTTTATATGGATTATGTTTTTTACGTAAGTGGGTAAAAATTTTAACGTAAGTAACCACTCGTTCTCCGAAAAAATATCGCATTTGGAGAAACACGTAACCGTAATGTTTGGTTACATTACCACTGAAGTCTTACTTTTTATTTTCTGGTTTGCGCGTTTATTCTTTATTTTTTCTGGATTGAGAGTGGTTACGCCTTTAAATTTGACCTGCAAACTGTTAAGCTTTAATATTTGATTAAGTTTTTTTAAAAAAACATAAATATCATTAAAATCTTAGTGTTATTCAATCCAAAAAGTTTTTTTCATATGGATTAAAAAATATAAATAGCTAAGTTAAAGGACTAAAAGCACATATTTATTGTAATAAGTTATTTAGATTATATTATAATAGATTAGAGTACGGATAATTTTCGGTTGTTTTCCTTAACCTTGTCTATAAAAGTTTGGCAGGATTATTTTCCTGTTTATATCCTACACATGTGAAAATTTTTACAGTATACATACATACATACGAAGCACTATAAATACTTTTGATAATTACAACAGAAACACTAAAAAAGTAGTATATATCTCATTAAAATTAAATTCATTGAAGATACTTAAAAATATTTGAATTTAACTGAAAATTTTTTATAACACTTAATTCTATTTTGCATTCATTTTTTATCAAAATACTTAATAGAAAAAAATATTCTAGCCAAAAAATAGGAAAACCCAAGATTCAAAATCTTGTTTGAGGAGGTTGTCCAAATCAACAAAGTTAGTTAATAAAACTTCCGAAGTGAAAAAAGTGAAGTATTTCTAGAAGTAGCGAAATTAAAAATGTAAGTTTGATAAAAGTATATTCAATTTTAGTTTTGTTAAGGGTTTAGAGAACACAACAGAATATAAACCAAAAGAAAATTTAAAGGCCGTGAACTCCCTTCGCGAACTAAGTAACAAAATGAAAAACAATCGGAACAATTGAATTATTAAATTTTTATTGTTTAAACTTCCTGAAAAGCGATCATTTTTCTTCCGACTCAAATTGATTTTTCTTTGTTTTTAAACACTTAAAAAATTTACTATGGTTTTCTGATATTTTCAAAGCAATGTTAAATTTTTCGGTGCGCGAAACAATTCAACAGAAAAAATATTATGACATGCAAAAGTATTTAATTTGCGTATTTTTTGTTGTCCAAAAACAATGTCAAAAAAGTCTACGAAAAACACCGGCAACTTTTTGCAAATTAAGAAATGCGGACGGAGTTCTAAAAACGTTTTAGGTTTTATTTATTAAGTTATTTCAAATCAGATGCACAATTTTAGTATGATTGGAAACATTAATTTGTAAACACTATGCATTACAATGCAAGACTATGAAACAATTAAAATACTTTGTTTAGCATCTGTTAATGAGGACTGTGTTGCTGCCAAATGTAATAAATGATCTTCGAATGTTAAATACAAAAAAATATTAAAATTTAAATCAATAAAAGCTATTTTAAATTTTGATTATTGATTATTATCGTTGAATTATATTTATTTATGAATATGAATACATGGGCAGACCAATTAAAACTGTGCACGTTGTAACGTTTTTTCTTATTGGTACGCATTTTTTTAAAATTCTCTCCGTTTCAAAAATTAACGAAAATTACACAAATTTAGCCTTTGAAAATACGCATTTTTCTTCACAACTGGGTAATTTTATAAATAATTTTGAAAAGCATATGTCTGATCTTTAATACTAAGCCGTTTTTGTTGAAAATTATACCTTGTTTTTTTGGTTAAATATTCAATTTTAAACTGCAAATTATTAAAGTTAATTAGATTTACTTATAATTTTTATAAAAAATATGCAGTTAATTAAATCAAAAATATAATATTAATTTACTATGCCTAAAAAATACTGTTAGGTAGAAATGTGAATATCATGTTTTGGAGGATATCGGATTTAAGCTTATCTGAGATTAAATATGCTTTACGTTATTTTATCCGCATTTTCAGAACAATTTTTTTGTGTTATATTAAGTTTTGCAAAATATTTAGTGTACAAAAAATTTTTGACAAAATAATCTACTTTACTTTTACTTTTACTTTATTTATACTCAAAAAATAACGACAAAAATTGGGCGAAACTCTGGGAAACATATTTTTTAGGGTTTTAAAAATTTTTAAACCTTTTTTATGAATTCAGAAACAGATATGTTATGACGGATTAATATAACCCAAACTTCACCAGCTTTCGATATCAACAAGAAAAAAATTCGAAACTAAAAGCAAGGTAAATACCAGGAAGATAAAATGTAGGTAAAAAAAGTACACGATTATACAAATATTATGAGACAGACAGTAATTAATTTTATTGTTTTTTTTTCGAATCATAAAAACATTCAGAGGAAATATTCGAAAGTTTTACTGATAGTTTTACCCAAACTTTCTCTTGAATTGACTCGTTTAGAACTAACAGCAATTCGGTTGGGTTCAGCTCGGATTCGGCTCATATTTTTCATTTTATCATTTAAAAAAATTATATATATTATTGTTATTAATTTTGATATTTACAATAATAATGATTATAAATGCTTCACGATAAGTTCAGGTCTAAGTTTTGTTGAAATAAATAAATTAAAATATTTTTATTAATTTTTTTTGATGGTGAACTTTTGCCGCCTGTTTCTTTGAACAGCACGTTTGCCATTTCGTCGTTACTACTTCAAAAAAAGCCACAATATTTACAATCTTAATATGAGACTGTGACTCATTTTAACTTTCAAACAGCACCTATTTAAATACAGAATGAGTCACAGTCACATGTATTTTATAATGGCTGTGGCTCATTTGCTTTAATTATCTTTTTTTATTTATAGTCTGGGTTTACTTTAATCAAAAAATTACTAACACAATATTAAAATTACTAATATGCTCTTTGTAATATTTTTGTTGCTTCTGTTTAATCTTAAAAATAAGTCCGTACTCCTTACCTTCAGTAAATATTTTTACCACCTTTACAAAGCAAATGTCTAAAGTTTGTGCAAAGGTAGCTTTGTGCAAAGTTTGTAAAAAGCTCCGCCGAAGTTGACCCAAGTATAGTTTTTAGATGGTAACTGACTTAAACTCAGCTACCATTTGAGGGTACCAGAAAATTGGCTTATTTTTAAAGCACAAAAAAGCACAAAAAACTTTTTTTGAATAAATTGTTTTTGTATTTTTTTGTTGATTCTGCATTATCAATATTTTGATACAAAAAATGCATTTTCGTGATTTTCTGAAGTTTTTTTTCTATATTTGATTGTGTATCAAATTTGAAACAAAGCAATATTTAACCTTATAGTAATTTTGAAATGTTTAAAATTTGTTAATTTTAATGTTTTTTATTTACTTCCAAAGAAGATTGCAATGCATTTTACTAAGTGCGCATTTTAAAATTAAGGTATTTTTGGCCACCTTGATTTCAGAAAGAAGTAAAAAAAAACCTGCCGTTCTTTTAGAACCTCCTCGAAAAAACTAGCAGAGAAAAATAGAAAAAGGCGGCCGAAGTTAAGTCAGTTACCCTACATAATTAGAAAAAAATTATCGTATTTAAAAAAAATAATAATGTACAATACCTAATGCAAAAATTTCTAAATTTTTTGCTTGATACCGGAAAACAAAACCATTATGGTTAAATTAATTTTGGGAAACCGCATAAGCATAAACTCATATGGCATGAAGGATATAATAAACCAATTAAAACTTAGTGGGTAGAACGTGTTTAAAAAATCTAATTGGAACGAAACAATTTGTCGCCTTTATCACAAAATAGAAAAAAATCAGTATATTTTAGCCTTTAAAAATCATATATTTTTGCTCCAAATTAAATAATTTATGAAATAAATTATAAAATAGGGTATTTAATCTTTAATATTAAACCTTTTTTGTTTAAACTTTTGCGTTTAGTCCAGATAGAATTTGCTTATAAGATACAGAGTATAATTTAAATTAATTTCACTTTTCATTATGGTAAGAAAGCTAATAAGACTTTACGTGACCATGGTAAATCAAACAAGCTATTACTTGTCTAATTTTGCGAACCCAATTTAGAAATTATTACAAAATTATTGTAACTTTTTTATGGTATTATTGACAAAATTCGATAAAAAGCATTAGTAAAAATTACGTACGATGGTTTATGTTTTTTAAATATATAATTTAATAATAAGATAATAAGAATTATCAATATCACATAAATGTATTCTTATAATAAAAGAAAACCCAACAGTATTGAAGAAGAAAAACCCGAAGGCTAAAAGGAAAAAAGTTTGTTGACATTACTAATTATATCCATATTTTGACGATTTTATAAGGTTTATTTCTTTTTATTATCATTAACGAGTTACAGAAAAACTCAAAAAGATTAGTTCATAATGTTTTTATTAAAAATATTTTTATCCAGACATAAATTTTTATAAACTCAATAAGTAGTTCAATAGTTCACATAGAATAAAAGCTAAAAGAAATTTCTACGTTAATTCAATATTAGGCCTAAAAAACTTCTATTCTGTTACATATATAAATTTTTGGCACAACGTCAAAAAGTTTCAGTTAATTGTATGTAATTTATCACCGAATTTTTTTTGCAAAAAAATAAAATCGGAACAAACATGATATTTATCACAGTAAAAAAAAATGAGATAAAATTAGAAATATTTCACCCAAATAGGGCAAACAAAATGACATATTTTTATAAATCTCCTTGAAAGTTATCTAAATTTTTTAAAAAGTTGTTTTAAAAAAGACAAAAAGCTTTTACATATATACTTCAATGCAATGCTACATAAATACCTCAGAGTATTTTTTGCGCTTATCTTTCAATTTTTTTTATTTTTTAATCAAACAACGTTAAAATCAACTCTTTAAGACACTGTAATCGATACCATCCGAAAGATAAACGTTCTTGAAAACGCTTTTCTCAAAGCAGCTTAAAAAATAATTCGGAGTCAAATAGAATAAAATGAGTCCAAGCAAAATGGGGTTAAGTTATTCGGAGCAAAATTGAAATATGTAGAAATAAAATAAGGCAAAATAAGTCTGAGTAAAATCGGGAAAATGTGTCGGAATAAGATATGGGAATTAGTTTAAAGTCAATTTAAAGTTATTGCCACTAATAAGCATATTGACTTAAATTAAAGGTAAACCCAACGTGGCTGCAATAGTTGTTCGTTGGATTAAAAAATGTCCCCCATTAAGTAACCACTCAAATAACAAGAATCTGACGTCGCTTTATCAAACAAATACTCTGTATTAAATTGAATCTAATTGGCTGATAAGGTGACGTCAGATTCTCGTAATTTAAATGTTTACTTAATGGGGGCATTTTTTAATCTAAGGAACAACTGTTGCAGCCACGTTGGGTTTACCTATAGTTCAAAAATACAGTAGAGTAGACTGTGCTCAATAGGTTTGATATCCTCAATAACTTCGCATTCTGTGTGTCTTTCAATATGAAAAGTGACATTTAGTGTATTTGATAAAGCTTCAGTCATTCTAGTGTAACTGTAATTGTCCAGATACAAAAAATATCAGTAAAAATCGCACAAATTAGTGTGCCGGAATTTTTTCGCATTATTTTATGGTTCTTGTAACTGCATATAATCACTAGTGATGTTCCTACCCTTCAATATCATGCTCCGGAGCTCCGGTTATTTAGAGCGGAGAGAGCTCCGGAGCTCCGCCTCTTAAATGAGTGATTTGAGGTTTATTTAAGTTTGAAATACATTTTAAACTACTCCGTTTGTATCTGTAGGAGTATTTTTATTGATTTAAATAAGTTTTGCAAAAAAATTAATTTACAAAAAAATTTTGACAAAATAATCTATGCCATTACTTTTTTAATTGTTCATAAAACTAATATCAAAATAGGGCGGAGCTCCGGAGCGCCGAGATTGCTCCGAATCTCCTAAAAATGGAGCTCCGCTCTGGAGCTCCGGAACTCAGAGCTCCGGGAAACATCACTAATAACCACGAATTTACAAATTTTATTGCATACTATTCATTACCTTAACCACACTATGTAGCGTATCTTTGTTTTATGTACGCAAAAACTGGTTGAAAATGAAATGTAGGAAACTTTTCATACCTGATAATGATATCTCATGGAGTTTTAGAATTCCAGCCCTGTTTTGCAGGCAATTGTAATTGCATATACATAGTAGCGATGATCAATTTTCATTTACACATTGTCATTAGTTCAATAAAGAAATCAAAATTGGTAAGATTTTTCTTCTCCGACTACTTCAGCCCCATCTATAGTGTATATTATAACGCGCCGTTTAACGCGCAGATTTAAAATTTCGAAAAATTCGAATTCAGTGATGACCCTTATAAGAAAAAAACTGATGGTGATATAAGAGTGAAAGCTTGTCATTTTTTTCTATCAGTCATCTAAATTCTTTCCGTTCGTTTTGCTAATAGTTCTATTTAACCCCTTGAGATTTTTTCGTTCAAAAAGCGCTGCATGTCTGCAGAAGGTATTTCACGTCAGTGCTGCACTTGTGTTAAACTCCACGTCTCGCCGGTGAGCGGGGCGATCGGGATGCGAAGTTAACACTGAGCAGCGATGGCGCGGAATCCCTTCTGCGGATATGCAGCGGAAAAAAACCCAAAGGGTTACTAGTACTTTTTACACTGACACCAACTAATTACACAACAACAATCACTCACGATGCCATTCCTGTGACACCAAGGCTCACGATGATGAAAATGATGATGATGATTGACGTTCGTAACAATAAAACCAGCGGTTTATTAGAATATAGTTATGTTTTTCCACAGAAGCACCGTCAAAAGTCATTAAAAAGCCAAAGCCGCTGTAACAGCACTAAGTGGATTACTTTGGTATACTTTGCCAAACATACAATATCGTTTTTTTGTACATTGTATATATATTATGGATTTCGAGTAAGCGATTCGAGTGAACAATTCATATTATGTGATTTAACATAATACTTCGAATTCATTCTCTGTTCAGGTGTGAAACTTTTTAAAGATGATTTAGGGCTGCTAGAGCAAAAGGCATTTAGAGCTGGAAGTTAGAGACAAAAATTAAGAACTTGAAGCCGGAATTAAAGAATTAGGGGTCGAAAGTGTGAAATAGTTAAAACCTATACCTTCCGAAGCCGAAGCCAATGCCAAAAAAATTAAGCCTAAACTTGGAATTTGGCACAGAGAATAGTGCCGACAGTTTAAAGTCACTAAACCCTATATACTTTAGCTTAATCCTAAGTCTAAACCCACCCCAAACAATTGCGTCATTTTGGCTTTAAATTCCTATTTTCGAAGTTCATAAGTTCCTAAAATTTTCAGACCGCTCCAAATTTCCTACTCATGGTTTATATAGTCCGTACCTTTTCGACTACAATCATAAATAGAAATATTAGTAATAAATCACAAATCAACCTTAATAACATTTTGGTGCTGTTTAAATCAGGGTTGAATACAAAATATTGTATTTTATTAAAGAATTGAAACGATACTTAAAGAAAAACAAAAAAAAAATTATTTTCTACCCCTACTTTATCCACAGAAAATTACAAAAAATTAGTTTACATCGCGTACACACAGCAAAAAAAGTAATTCATTGGAACAATAAACCCATCTTTTTAAATGTTGTTGTATTAAATATAAAAACTTGTAGAAATTTATAAAATTTGCATAAAAAGTTGTTATGTTGCTCACGCCAATACATGTATTGTATGTTATAGTACTATTTTGAGTACAAAAACCTATAAATTTATGTTTTTGAAAAGAATAATTTTCAAAAAATCAAACAATATTTCAAACAATATTTCAAACAATATTCAAACAATAAACAAAGCGTTGTATTAGAACTAAAATACAAGTACTATCCAACAATCGTAGCTCTTGCGATCATTTCACGTGCCAACCATCATAGCTCTTGAGATCATTTCATGTGCTTAATTCGTCGAAAAAGTGAACATATAGTGAAGGCAGTATTATTATTAATTATCGAAAGCTTACCCGCTTATTCGGCGACTTTTAAATCCGTCGAAGGCCTGTTTCATTCTAAATTTAACACTACTCCGCCCCTCCTCCGATTCTTGTCGGTCGGTTCCCGGGGGTCGGTGGGAATAAAACAACCGACGAGACTCCGACTCCTCTTCCAATTCCCCTTGAATAATGAACCAACTGTCGCTGTTCTGGAAAAACCAATAAAACAATTACTATTGAATAAAAAAGCTAAAGACAGCAAAGTTCAAATAAATACTATGTGATAAATGTCTATGAGGTGTTTTTCTATGGATCTGTCCGCTTTTAACTGTTATTTAGGTGGGGATTTTCTTGGTGATTTAAAAAAATACAAAGTAAAGATCGCACGTCATTTTTCACAATTCTACGATTATTATTGTTCATTCACCAGTTATTGCTAAATTTATATTTTTGAGTGGCATATCACCCACCTAAAAGTCGCACGAAGTCATAGAATTTGCTGAATGAAGACCAAGGGTATTTATTATATAATTATTTTTAACTATCGCTTTCAATTATTGTGATATTAATTTTGGCGATTAGCATATTGCAAATGAAGTTTTTCATTAAAGTTTTGGTGTAATAGTTATATTATAATCACAATTAAATCCGATTTAGTAAGAAATATACAATGTAGCCGAGGAGCTATAAAGTATTAAACTGTCTCTAAGTCTTGCACTGCTAACAATTCATTGCTTTTTTGCGGCCATTCTATTAACATGCTAAATTCACATGTTGTTAAAATAATCTTATTCTAAGATGTTTTTATTAATATTATGACAATAATTATTGCCAATTTTGATAAAAATTTTTGCCGGCAAATCAAAATAAATGAATCCCCAATGCTGAAACCTAAAAAAATTTTAAAAAAATAACAATAATCAAATGATGTTACTAAAGTACCCATCAAGTCATTAAAACAAAACTGTAACACTGGGATAACAGAATACATGAGGTTTTTTTGAGAAAAACAAAATTAAAATTAGAGCATTAGCGGCAAATTTCAGCAGTCGGCTAATTTATAAGGTATAGTTAAAGTGCGTTTAGTGAAATGGAATCTGTTAAATATTTAGTAAAAGGCTAATCTGACCGGTTACATTTTTAAAAATCTTCAGAAAACAAAAAAAATAAGAAACAGAAAACATAATATAATATAAGGAGTTTAGCTGAGGCAAAAATCAATAGGGGAGGTTATGATTTTTGAATTTTTTAAAGGTGAAAAAGTTAAAACACTGATTATTCTTATAATTTCTGGAATCTAAGCTTTTAGCTTTCAAGTCTTGTTTACTACAGAATAAAAAGATAACCGACTTTTATATTATTAGCCTACCTGTCGATACAGAAGTTAAATAAACGATTTGAACAGTAACTTATTGTTATTTTATATATATAAATATATA
Organism: Microlaimidae sp. YZB2_3; assembly: GCA_030248175.1. Taxonomy (NCBI): domain Eukaryota; kingdom Metazoa; phylum Nematoda; class Chromadorea; order Desmodorida; family Microlaimidae; species Microlaimidae sp. YZB2_3. Next base: position 46,672 of record JASAMX010009714.1, on the reverse strand, counting down.
TATATATATATATATATATATATATATATATATATATATATAAATATATATATATATATATATATATATATATATATATATATAGTACATATTAACACATTTTATTGACACTCAATATTAATACAGTATAAATATATCAAAAACCCTAACTTAACAAATCTTAAAAAGCTTAAAAAAATCAGTAAATAATTTGATGGCTAAAAACATCAAAAATCCACCGATGAAAACAAGCTTGTCAAATTTTATGTCACGTAAACAAATCTAATATTCGTTGCTTTAAAAGTATTCTTTTGAAAGAAAAGTGAATTTACTGATTCCTGCCATATATGTTTATAAATAGATCACCTGTTTTGTTTGAAAAGAATATGCGTAGTGTTATTAAAAAACTAATTGATTTGCGACAAAAACATTATTGATTTGTCTTAGTGTTGGTTTAATTAGTAGTTTTTTACATGTCTATGAGAGAAAACAAAAGAAAAACTAAAACCTTCTAACGTTTCAAGTTCTAATCTTCTGTTTTACATTTTAAATAAAACATGTTTTGGTTGGGAAGTTTTTATTGATTAAAAAATAAATACTTTACTTAATAAATCCAACAAAAACATTTGTTGTGGTAAAAATTAAAAAAACACTGTATTAAATTAAGAAATAGCACGCTTTTTCATTAAATTACGCACATTTTTGAAACAAGGCCATTAAATATTAAAATCAGAAATATTAAATTAAAAATTATTAAGCATTCCAATAAGTGTTCCTTTTCATTTGGCATAAACAAAACTCACACCAAAACAATAATTTTTGGTTACTTTATAAGGAAATTTTCGTTTTTTTAGTGGTTTTAAAATTTGTGAATCTGTAAATCCGAGGAGCTATAAACTATAGTCAGTATAAAAATAATAGCCTACTAACAAAAAAATTTAGTTAGTCCATGGCGTGAACGGAACAGTTCATTTTTACCAGAATTATACCATTGTATAGGCTAGGTACCAGTAAAATCTTTACCATAGTTTTTTGAATGGTCCATTTTTGTGCGATGTACTTACATAAAAAAACTTTAGTCATGTTATTTCTTGTTGTCATTTTAAAATATTTTTTTAAAGCTAACAAAAAATGGTTTAAAAACTCATACGTCGGTTGAAGTGACCAAATGGTAAAAGCTAAAAGTTTAAACTAAAACAATTTCTAAAGACTAGAGACGAGCGGGCCCAATTGGCCTTCTCTTGCCCTCTATTTTTACTTATTTGTAGGTGATGTTTAAAAATATACTATAATTAACTTGCATTAAAGATATTGCTTTAAAAATTTTTTTTTTGAAAAAATGAAATTCAGGCGATAAAAAAAAATATTTAATTTTTTAAAGCACTGTCTGCAAGAATAGATAGATATCTTTTAAAAGTAATTTTTTGAGAAGTGTAAATATTCCGTGTCATACTTAACCAAATATTCCTTTTCTAGCACTATTTTTTTAATTTATATTTCTATTTCAATTATTACTATTATTATTATTATTACTATACTATTACTTTACAGATGTTTTTGAAATAAAAAATTCGTTCGTGAATAATTTATTCTTACGCCATAAGGTTAAAAATAATGTCAAAATAAAGAAAGGTTTTTAAATGGCGCATATTGTAATTTTGGCTTTTGTCTTTTGCACAGTTAAAACAATGTATAAACCAATACTTAAAATTGCAAAACCAAAAAATTAAAACAGCGACTGTTACATAAAACTTTCAGATTAATTTGTCAAATATAAGGCAAATATTATTACTTAAAACAATTGGACGTAGTATAGCACGCGGTTTAATTAAAATGATTTATTTGTGACTTCATATATTGTTCGGACACATTTACTGCACTAACTAGGGCGCAGACTAACTACGATGCCACTTAGTGGCACCAGTTATAGGGCACTCTATTTGCAGCTTTCAGTGATCCTTTTTAGAACCCTGAAAAAATAAATTTCCAAAAAGAGCAAACTGTTAGATTTTATGTTTTGTTTGAAAAGTGAATATTTTGATTTTAATAGGAAGAAATCGTGGACTTGATGAATATAATAAAACTATTATTTATTGAATTCTAATAAAAACTAAGAATTTATAAAGTAATTTATACCATGAATTTTTTCCTAAGTGTCTTAGTTAGGGTGTGCCTTAATTAAGGCCAGACGCCCTATGTGGTACCATTTTGTCAGAAAGCAGGAACTATATTACCTATAAATTAGTGTCATTTCTAAGGTGCGCTTTAGTAATGGCAATATAAATCTCGTTGAGCAATATATAAAGTCGAGCTGACGCGTTTCAAAATATTTTCAGTTTTTTTATTCTTAGAGCAAAAATAAAGAGTAATTTAAAAACATTTTTAGTATTTTTTCAAAATGTTAAAAACATTAAATGACAAATTTCTCCTAAATATTCTCAATTAGATTTGTTCAAATCTCGTTCCTAATGCTTACAATTTTTTGCTGATTTGCTTTTGGAGTCATTTAAATTAAAAAACCTACTTAACTACAAAGTCGAATAGTTGTTAAAAATATTTTAGAATATTTTACTTTGAAGCGCATCGTTTCAATAAAGTTCACTATAACATCTGTGGATATACAAATTTAAACCGTTTTGTGGCGCTAAAACTGGTTTATTTTAGGCTATATAATTTTAATATTCCCAAATAGATTAATTATGAAAATTGTCTGCCTTAAAGGTGTAATACAAAGTTAAACTTTTTGTCCTAGGTTTTGATTATTTTTGCGAAAATTTTGCACCTGTCCCTAATACCCATAAAATGTTTTTTTCGTCAAAATATCTTCAGCGGTTCAGAAAATAATACTTTCTAAAAATGGCGTTTTTTGACGATTCTGTACTTGAAGATTGTTCAATAGGTGTAAACAAATAAGTTACAAATAATGCATTAAAAGAAAGCTGAAATTTTTTACTATCATTTGATACTTCGTTTATTTAAAGATTTGTGCCGTATTTGTTAATATATATTGCGTTTGCAATACGAAAACCTGCGATTTTCTGGGCAAAAACACAAAGTCAAAAAATTAAATTTATAGCGGCAAACTTAAATACGTTTTAAGACAATAGCGTAAGGCGCGTGGTCAAATCCGGGGCGTTCCTGACTTCATGCACATTTTTTTATCAAATAAACAAAATTATTAGCTTTTAGTTTAGTTTTGTTACAAAAAATGGAAGTATGGATAATTTGTATTTAATTTTTATAACAAAACTAAAAAGTTTATTTTGAGTACTCTCACGATGGACAAAACCCTTTCATTTAAAACGAAGTTGTTCAGTCCTAAAAATCTTCACAGAGTTATAAAGTAATAGAATCACTTTTAGCCATTTAGCGCTCAGGAAAAACTGGAGACCTTTCATTCATTGGACATCAATTTTTTCCAAGCGGTAAATGGCTAAAGCAGCTTCTCCCACAACCTTTCCCACAGAGCAAAACATATATGACGCGATCACGAGTACTATATGACATTTTGAGGGTCCTTAAAATCCTGACGTGCTTTTCAAATTTACCTGTTTACATTTGACCCTTCACAAATTTTTATCACAATTCAAATCATGATTAGAATAAATACAGACTCAAATATAAATGAAATAGCTTTAAAACTGTTCGTTTTAAAGCAGATGAAAAAATTTTGTACGTCATTTTTTATGTTATGATAATGAAAACAAAAGGTGTTCACACTTTCTGTTTTTAAGTGGTTTCAGTTTTCGTCTTTATATCAATGTGAAGATTTATATGTTTAAAAAAATTGAAGAGTGCTATTGATCTACATTGTAAGATTATTTTTAACGAATAAATAGTTAAAAATGACGCCTAATGAACAGTTTTTTGCCCGCACAAACCCTAATATTTAATGTTCCGCCAAAATCAGGATGAATTTTCTCCGTCATATTTTGCTGCACTTTGTGTTTGTTGCCAAAAAAACGCAAGTTTTTTCGGCAAAATTAAAAACATTGTTAACATTTCATTGCACCTTTAATCTAAATAAGTAGGCTAAAAATTTCAAAAAAAAAAACAACAAGTGAAAACAAAAAAAAAACATTAAATAGAGCTTTATTTAATAATAGTCTGCGACAGATTTACCTGGGGATTTTTATCCAGTCGGGTGTGATTCCCAACGCTGTTATCAGACGTTAATTCGGAGTGAGGCTGAAAGGAAACGGATCGCTTTGTTTGTTTTTCTCGCCCTCCTCCAGGAATGTCGGTCGATTTCTGGATTAGGAGGGGTTCCCGTTCCGTCAATAACTCCAATTTCTCCTCATCTGCCCTCTTTTCCGGGCTGTTCGGTGAGATTACATTTAGCGACATGGGTGTAAAACAATTAACGCGACGCCAGGCAGGACCGGTGGGCGGTGGGAATCACAGTTAAGTACGTGTCGATGCTGCGATGGGTCGGTGGGCGGTAGGAATCACAGTTAAGTACGTGTCGATCCTGCGATGGCTCGGTGGGCGGTGGGAATCACAGTTAAGTACGTGTCGATCCTGCGATGGGTCGGTGGGCGGTGGGAATTACAGATAAGTACGTGTCGATGCTGCGATGGGTCGGTGGGCGGTAGGAATCACAGTTAAGTACGTGTCGATCCTGCGATGGGTCGGTGGGCGGTGGGAATTACAGTTAAGTACGTGTCGACGCTGCGATGGGTCGGTGGGATGTGGGAAAGAGAGTTGGAGCGCACAGTCGATGATTGGCTGAAAATTTTCGTCTAGCAAAAGCACAAACAAACCTGTCAATATGCAAATAGATTTTTGTGAAAACTGACGCGATTTTTGAAAGCAGTTGTGAAATTTTTTTAACTAAAACACGAAGTGTTTAGATGCTTTTTGTTCTACACAGTCCGTGTGGAGCATGAAAATTAAATAAATTTTTTCACCAGACACTAGCACATATTTAGCGTTTCGCGAAACTTAAATTTTCAATTGCTATTGTTTCCATTTCCTGGCATTTTCCGAAGTATTTAAATCGTTGAAAAGCAACGAAATATGCTAGTTCTCGCAGAGAGCATTGTTGGAAGTATATCAAGTTTCCATACAGAGTCTTTCAGTTCATAATTCATTTCTGAAATATAATTACGATTATTTAGAAAATTTTAGAACAAGCTCATTTCAAGCAATAAATCTTTAAAATCACTTTATACAGATCATTGCTAATTTCAGTTTCGAAATAAATAAAATAAAAAATTCACAAGAAAATCTTTAGGATTGCAAGCGCTAATGCTTGATGTAATTTTTATAAATCGCTATAGTTTTTGTTTTAATTCGTTTTGACAAATTTTACATTGCATAAACGTTAATGCTATGGTGTTTCGAAATAAATACTAAAACAAAATAGAAAACTGCAATTATAGGCAAATTAAACCTAGCTGACTTCGATGATTTGCAGTATTGAATCGACTATTCAACAATAAAACCTTTTTAAATTTTAAGCAAAAATGGTGTATTATTAATTAAAGTTTAATTTCCATAGTTAAACAATTATTTATCAAATTACACAATTTTTTAACAAAAATGTAATTTCTTTAATTTAAAAAATAAAGGTGACTAATTTATGTTTATGTTGTGAAAAACGTGGAAATTAAAAAATATGCGTTCTTATGGGTCCGGCACAAAAGAGTCCCGGCACAAAAGAGTCTTGGAAAAAATGCGTTCATGTGCCCAAGCCCTGCCAGCGCAGAGGTCGGCACAAAAGAGTCCTCGCATAAAATCAGTTTTTCACAGCTAACATACAATGTTCTTGTCTTTCAGTTTTTTATTTGTTTTTTTAATTAACCTCTTAAAAAGTTGTGTGAAGAATTTCGAGGGTAAAAAATTAATGTTTTCAAGTATTTTTATTATTTAGTTAATAAAACACTTAAAGCTTTGTAAAACGTTTAAAAAATAAGAAAAAAATCATTGTTGTATTTGGGTATAAATAATATAATATTGAATTATTGCTTTGTCATAATTGTCAAACAAAATCATGTCTAAATAATGATTTTAGTTGGCATAAATTTTTTGTTCATTGTTAAAATAGTACAATTTTTATCAAACAAGTGTTTTAATCGTAATTGTAAGGACGACCGCAGATGTCAGACGACAAGATGACCAGACCACTGGGACTTTTTGCGCACAACGCCATTGCGCACAACTACACATTTAAAAAAAAACAAAAAAACACAAAAGGACACTCTTTCCGCCCATTTGGTGATTTTTAACCAAATAACGAGTAAAAAACAACCAAATATTGTAGCTCCGACCAATACAGGTTTCTGTACTTTTTTACCAACTATTTAGTATTTTTTATTTAATTATTCTGCGTTTTTTAACTAAATATTTGGTTGATTTTTCCAAAATATTTAGTTGCACATAATGAATTAAGCATATAATTTTATGAAAATGTCCCCAGGTTTTACAGTTGTAAGTTGTCGTTAAAATATTAACGGTCTTTTAAATAAATTTTTTTAAATTTACAGAAAATTTTGAAATTCTTTTGAAGTCTAACGCAAACGTTATCACATACGAGACAATACATAGAAACGATCTTTAGCTACAAAAAACGTAAGACCACATTAAAAAATCTGGCTAAATTTTCTCCAGCCCACTAATAAAAGGATTGAAAACTGTAATTATTGGAATAAACATTTGTTTTCCCAAGAAAAAAATAGCAACTTTTAAAAAGAATTTTTAGCTAAAAATCTTTAACATTAACTGTTTGTCGTTACTTTGACAAAGAAACACAATCAGTATAAAATCAACGTGACTCTGACTCATTTTGTTTGGATTATTTGTGTGTTAAGATTTAAAAAAGTCAAAATTACAAGTATTTTACGACGCTTTTGACTAATTGTGTTAGAATAACGACGTGTTGAAATACGCAATAAGCTGGAAGACAGCTGAGGTGTGAACATTGTATGAGAGCTGTGAAAATTGATTTTATGCGAGGACTCTTTTGTGCCGACCTCAGCACACGCAGCACTTGGGCGCATGAACGCATTTTCTCCAGGACTCTTTTGTGCCGGGACTCTTTTGTGCCAGGACTCTTTTGTGCCAGCTGCGATTTTTTTCAGGACTCTTTTGTGCCGGGACTCTTTTGAAGGTGAGCCTGTTCTTATTTGATTTTTTATTTAAAATCGTCATAACCGCACAATCTTAATTGGTCCGCTCATGTCTCTCAGGCAAACTTACGAGGTCAGCCAGATAATTTGACACTGGTTTATTAGTTTATAAATAAACAATCAAATAAATATTGATGTTCGCCGGAGCTCCATCACTCCATAAGAGATAACATTAAACTGAAAAAGTGTACTTTCAGAATAATATTGTAAAGGATAGAAATTTAATTAATTATATATAACAATTTATATTTTTGAATCTTAACAACGTGAAACCGAGAGAATTTAATGTAAAAACTTCCAAACAAAACAAAAAAATGAAATGACTGTTTATAATATTGTTTAATACAAAACGTAAAATTAAGTCCAATCTGAAAATAATCAGTGCTACAACTTTAATGCTTCTTCAAATTACATAAATTTTGTAGCGGCTACAAGCTCCGTATTTACTTAGGGTAACTGACTTAATTTCGGCCACGCCTTAATTTCGGCCACCAATTTAGGGTGTTAGAAAATTGGCTTATTTTTAAAACACAAAAGAACTTGCACAAAAGTAACTGGATTAATGTTGAATAAAATGTTTTTGCAAAAGTTTTTTTATTTTTGTTATTCTACATTATCAACATTTTCATACAAAAAGTGAATTTTTTGTGATTTTCCTAATTTTTGCTTTGTGTTTAAACTGCATCAAATTTAGAACGAAGCAATAAACTAATAATAAACGAAGCAATAAACCTTAAAATATCTTCTATTTAAAGCTCAAAGTTGTTAATTTTCATGTTTTGATATTTTCTTCAAAATCATTTTGCAATGCGTTTAACTAACTGCGCAATTTAAGATTCCGTTAATTTCGGCCACCTGAAAATTTAGGTGAAAGAACCTGCCGTTTTTTCTGTTTTTAAATATCATTGTACTACTGTATTTATAAAGAATTTTTTTTCTCGTTTGACTTTGTTTTGACGTTTTTTAAGCCAAAAATAAAAATTGAACAAAAAATACAAATTATTAAAACTTGTTTTTTTAAGGTTTTGACATAATTATTTAAAGTCTTGCTAATAACTATTAAAGTTCGCAAACGGGAAAAATTAAGTTATATGTACCAAGAACAATACCTAAGGGTAAATTTGCAACCTTTAGAAATTTTTATTGTTCGTTTAAGCAATAGTTATGGCCAGTTTTTTGTAGGTGGCCGAAATAAATGGCACGCGCCTTAACTTCGGCCGCTTTAAAAAAAAGTTTAAACCTTCACTGATTTTTAAGTGTAACAAAAATATTTAAATTTTGCACTGGAATAACAAATATAGCTATTGTTTGATTTTTAGGCCAAATTTTGGCTTATTGAAAAAGCCAGAAAAAACTTATTCAAAAAAAATAAAAAAAAGGTGGCCGAAATTAAGTCAGTTACCCTACAGCTCTGAAAACCAATACACACTAAATACTCATAGTTTAATGAATATTAATAATAAATAAATCAATGGTAAAACTGGAATCGACCGAAAATCAGAGACCTGTTTGTGTGAAAATGATCCCAGTCAGAAGTAGAATACCGTTCGCATGAATATGTGTCCGTATAAATACATACCACCGTACGTTTTATTGTAACAAAGGTTTATTAAAGTTTTAGCAAATAATTTTAGAATATGCGTTTTTAAAATTTAAAAAAACTTGAAAGTTAAAGAAAAAACTAGAAATAAACCCACCGTCGACTTATTCTTTTTAATAGAATCATTTATTCAGTTACAAAGGGCGGTCTAATTTTAGATGTGGCAAGCACACTTTGATTTATAATAGACATTTAAATTTTATAACTTACGAATAAACTATTAATTTTTATTCCTATAAGGTTGATTTCTAAAACCAGAGTTTCTGTTTTTTTACACTTTTTCTTTAAAAAAATTAGCTAATTCTCCGAGATTTCAATAAATTTGATGATTTTTCTGCAGTTATTTTTATACCAATAGTCATAGTTAGCTAATTATTATAAAAAATAAACAACAACAATAATTTTGATAATAAGTTAACCCCAGGACAGGTATCATTTTCAAGCTTATGTATTATGTTTTTAGCAAATAACGCCACTTTTTGTTTAAAATCGAATACAGAAGCCTTTTTTATTTATTTTTTTCTTTGTTACTGCCTTGCAGCATATTTTTATTATAACTACCACAAAAAACAACAGAAATAATGTAAGCCTTGCTTTATAACTAAAACGTTTAGCCAATATAAACCCAACAAGTATGAAATTCGAAAACAATATTCTAAAGATAAAATTCACTTCAAAAGCGGTTGTTCAAATGTTTATCGAACACAAATTATAAATTAACTAGCGAGTCTTTTGAAAATGCATATTTTAATTTACACTGTTACACTTTGATGGATTTACGATAAAATGAAATAGTTTTATTTGTAGCAAGCCGGAATTCAACAGCACAAGTCATTTTAGATATATTTCTAGGCACTTGAATACAATTTTTTAAATGAAAAGGTTAAAAATAATATATTTTATTCAGAAATTGATCACAAATAACGCTCATGAAAATTATCACAAGGTTTTTTGATTTGGGTACTTAATAAACAAGATTATATCAAAACAATAACCACAATATTTTAAAAGCAGTTTTGAAATTACGGAGGCATAATTTCAAAAGAATATCTTTTAACATAGTAATAGCAAGAAAGTTTATAAATGAAAACAAAAAGATTTCAGGATATATTATTATAAACAGAGTTAAGCCTTTAATGACATGGGTTTTTGACATCAGAGCTCACAAAGGGAAAGAACAGCTCACAAGGACAGTAAAAAAAGCAAAAAAATTAAAAAAATATTTAACAAAAAATGATATAATATAATTGCATTTTATAAATAATATAGGTAGGTATATTTTGTAATGTTCTTACCAACGAATATTATGTTCTGTTTTTAATTATTCAGTCCAAAACTTATTTAACCTTGAAATATGTTTTAAAATATTTAAAAACAAACAGCACACACACACACACACACACACACACACACACACACACACACACACACACACACACACACACACACACACACACACACACACACACACACACACACACACACACACACACACACAACACACACACACACACACACACACACACACACACACACACACACACACACACACACACACACACACACACACACACACACACACACACACACAAACATACACACACACACACACACACACACACACACACACACACACACACACACACACACACACACACACACACACACACACACACACACACACACACACACACACACACACACACACACACACACACACACACACACACACACACACACACACACAATAATTTTTGAGGTTTTTTTAACATAAAAGAACAATGCTATCATTCTACTATTATTGTGCCATTAGAATCTTATGGACAGTAAGTATTTTGGCACTGACCAGTGACAATTTAACTAATTTGGCAGTGATGTTTTAACAGTTTTTTTTACGAATACGTTGTTTGTCAAACGGTACGGATGTAACTACAAATGTAATGTAATTACAAAATACGTTATGACATAATGATAATTAATTAATTAGTATTGTTATTAGGCGTAGTATTGAAGTTGCATTATTAATTATAATCATTAAAAGCGTTGCCGAATCTTTAAGTAAAATAAGCGAACAAATTTTTATGTATGTAATTATTAGCTATCATGTATACATCAAAATTACTTAAAGTAGAATAAGGCAATTATTGACTTATACACCGTGGAAATTTTTTAAAGTACTTCCAGTTCCAAGTTTAAAAGCCAAAGTTTGAAGACTTTGGTTTATAAATTTTTATTTACAGACAAAGATTAAAAAACAGCTCAGTGGCATTCGAGCAATTTATATTATGTTTTTCTCAAATCCCTTAGCTTTTTCGAAAAAAAAAACAATAATAGTACATTAATTCTATTTAAATACATTACCGTTTTTTCTTAGCTACTAATAAAATAAAAAAATATTTACTAAAAAGTTTTAACTTTTCCTAACAGGAGCCGAAACCTTCGCAACTTCAAAAGTATCTTTCAGAAGTACGTATCTTTTTGCATTGTTCGATCAGTTGTGATATATACGCCGCGGTATTATAGCATTAGGATTTTGACACTGAAGTGGTCTGCAAGCAAACTGACAATCCTCAGGTAAAAAACAAAGAAAAAACTGCAACGACTATTGAAATTTAGACGGTTTTACGCAAAACAAAAAAAACATTGTTAAAATTTCTTCCATGAAGAAACCACTTCAAAAGCACGACAAACGGTATAAAAAAGTTTTCACGTGTATTCTACCAGTAATTCATGGAAGTAAAAATAAAATGTTAATAATTTTTGAACAAACATTAAGCATAATTAGGTTTCATATAATTTATGCCTGAAATACGTTTTACGTTTTTTATATCTGTATTCGTATAGCGTTTTACTGAGATTTAAAAAAATCTTGTTTTTATTTGTTCATGAAATTATCATAAACAATTGAATAATTTTAAGGGTGTTTTGAAACTCTGAGCCCCGACGAACTTAATAAATATTGTTTATATAAAGGAATATAATTCTTTTAGCGTTCACTAGTGCAACTACGCTAAAATTATATGATGTTGTTATAAAAAATTCCGAAATAATAGCAGAAACCTTAGTATTATAATTAGTCGTGTGACATCTGCTTTCTCCCTTTTTATTTGTCTTTATTCTAGGAGTCTTTATTGTAATCAAGCATTAGTCTATAAATCTCTAAAATTGTTTTTGCTGTAGGTAAAGTCGTTAGAATGTACGATTTAATGAGAAATAGGGTAGGGAATATTTGAATTTGCCGGTGCTGTGTACATGTCATTCCATTGAGGTGGTGTCAATACACAAAATTAAACCTTTTTTAATATCAGTGTTATGACTTATTACTTTTATCTAAAAATTAAAGTTTGATTTAATTTAAGTTGGATTAATTTTTAAAAGTAAAAAAATGTTTACTTTAAATAGACTATTTTCGCTAATTTTTTAAAAGTTTTTATTACATATAAGGATCAATGAATCTGGGCGAATTGCGTGCTATTATTTTTCAAATAAAATTCGTTGAAGCCGAGGACACAGAGCTAGAACATGGAGCCATAAATGGCGAATTTAGAGCCGGGAGTGGGGAACTTGAAGCTAAAAGTGTTAAATCTTTTACACTTATCCCTAGGCCGAATCAAAGGCCTTAATGTAACTTCAAATCATTTTTAGTTGCGGCTCTAAGTTTATAAGATTTTCTTGCGGCTCCAAATTTCCTACTGACAGCTCCAAAGACCACTTATCTAATTAATTTATTCTTTCCGCATTAATAAACGATAAATAATTTGATAACCGTTTAAGCCATGATATTTAAAATAACAAATAACCACAATTACTTAAAAATTAAACCAATAAGCGGGCGTGATGTGGTTGGTTGGTTTTTTAAAAAGAGCAAATAGAAAGATAAGTAATCAATGAAATTACGTCAAATTGCTGTCACTATTATGAACCAATCAGAATAAAAAAAAGTTGGAAATTGTACCACGATTAAAAATTTCGTTTTAGTGGTTTCGTTATATTAAGCTATATCTGACAAACAACCCAAATATAAACGTTTTAATTTTCATATTATGAAATGTTTTTTTTATTTGTGTTTGTTTTGATATGTTATCACAAGGCCCCTATTATCAAAATACACGTTATCATTTAAAACAGAAAGACTTAAGGATCTGGATCCAATTAAATGTCAAACTATTAGCTTATTTAACCCAGAAATTTGATTTAATTTTGTTTAGGATCAAACGATTTTAACGGTTCAAACAACTTAAAAAGTTTCAGCTTGTCAAAAAAAAGCTTATATATAGTATATCCCATTACACTATAATTCAAAAAGTTAAAGAAAGCTATTTTTGGAAATTGTGGAGCTTTAGAGCTCCAAAGAAATTCACTAATAAAATTTTTTTACAAAAACTACAAAATCACCGGCTGTTTTGTCGCACATACGGCAGAATGAGTCAAAACCGGTGTAGAATGCACGTGATATCACGTCATAATAAAGGTAATCAACGCAAACTATGAAGATGTGTAATTTGTCCTCCCAAATTTTTTATGTGGTTGCGACTTACTTTGCATTTGAAATCATTAGTAGAAATGTAATAAGTTTGATACTCAATATTTTATTTTAAAAAAATAAGTAAACTCTACTGCGGCCGCATTAATTACATAAACATTTTTCATTTCTGCCGCAACTAATATATAAATTATATAAACTCAATATAAATTAATATATAAAGTTTTTTTCGGAGCTAAACATCTTTCAAACGCAATAAAAGCCGTATTTTTTATTACATTAAATATAAAAACCCAGACGAATCAATCATAGTATACATGGTAGCTACATGTGCACCTCTAAATATTAGCTTATTAACAACGAAAGTTGAAAATAACAGGTTAACACGAGGTTTCTACTTTTAACTACACGGTTTCATTAGCTAAAGGTGAAATATTACTCTAACGGCGCCCTGCTAACTCTAATTTCAAAGATGGATAATTGAAAAACTCCGCTTTGGTGTAATAAACACTTTTCTAAAATGTATTCAGTAGTGAGAGCAAAATAAATAAAAAATAAGAAAAATATGCAATTTCACATATTGCCTAAACATGTACGTCAAATCTTGGCATAACACTACATGGTATACCGGTACTACAAAACTGGAACAGTGTAATTTTTAAAAAGACTTTCTAAAAAATTTAGGGAGGTGTAAAAAATTCATTTTGGGTATAGTCTTATTGCCGCGCCTTAATTAGGGTTATATCATTTTTCGTTTTTGCTTTAATTTATATGCATTATAAATTAATTTTCATATACTGTAAAATTTGTTTGAGGCGTGCCGTAAACCTTCTCATTAAAAACACTTTTATTTAATTTTTGCACCAGTGGAATGTGTTAAAGTGGCATGCACTTTTTAACATTTTGCGACAGCAGCAATACAAAGCCATTTAAAAAATACAAACAATAGAAAAGTAATATAAACAAATTAGGGTATCAACGTGGCAAATCAAAGCTTCTTTTAAAAAATTATGTTTTCAACTATAAATATAGATAAATTTAATTCGATTAAATAGTGAAAAGATAAAAGCTGGTGATAAAATAAAAGATTTACGATTTTTAATCTGTTGCTCTAAGCTCCAACGGTTGTTTTAATTGATTCAAAATTTAGGTATTAAAAAGGGTATTAAAATCCAGAGTTAAAAACATATAAGTAGAATAACAGATTTGTTTGTTTCAATTAAAACTGCTGTAAAACTCTTTGTTTTGTTAATGTAACAGGTCTATTTCTTTATTTCTTGCTTATGATTATAATTTGTTAGTTTTTACAAAGTGCCTATCATTGCATTATTTTTGCTTAGGGACTTTAATCTATATAAAGTAATTATACTGTCATAAGAAATAATTATATTACCACTGTTCTTATATTTTTTCGAAATTGTCTTAATTCAACTTTGCAAGCCTAGCTTCATTTTCAACAAGTTATTTTTAAAATTTTTGCGAATGAAAACAAGATGGTTTTCTAACCATTAATTAAAAATCAAATTATAATATTTTGTATAACTTTAAAGTTTGGGTCTGCAAAAACTTTAGTGGCAATTTTAAAGGCTTAAAAATTTTTTTTTATGTTTTTTCTAAATTGAATTATAATGTTTAAAGTTTGAGTTTGCGAAAGTTTAGTTGCAATCAAAAGAATTAAATGTTTTTTAATGTTTTTTTTTTAGTTTTTAATTGGGTAAGGGGTCTTTGGAGCTGTAATTAAGGAGCGTGGACACTCGAAACAAAAGTAAAAAAAAATATTTTAAGGTTAGGTCTAGGCTTAGATTTATACCCCCTTAAGTAAAGTGACGGATTCTATGTCATAAGATCCGACTGTCGTAGATCTTAAAAAAATTTTAAAAAATATCTCTAGAATTAGAAGCTAACTGTATTTTTGATATTATTCAAATTTAGCCTAATTCTTCTTTGTAATATTTTTATACACGGTTCTATGTTGGTTTAATTTTAGATTTATTCTAGTTTTTTTACAAGTTACATCACAAATTATGGTAAAAAATTTTAGTTACACGTATTTAGTTAAGTCGTTCTATTTGCTTAGCTTTTCATGTTTTTCCATTCTCTTAAAACTTTTTTTGGCTGCTCGTTTCCATCATTTCACTGCGTTTTCTATTAGGTTTAGGAATAGGTTTTAAAAATTTTACAAGTCCGGCTTCAAATTTTCAACTTCCTGCTACAATTTTTTTTCGGTTCCACACTCCAGCTCTAAATTCCTCGCTCGAACGACACATAAATCTTTAATTTTTGTAACATTAAGATCTCTAAAAATCTTTTTAATTTATAAAAAAATATTATCAAACGCTAACTTATATTACTTGTTTCACACTCTTGTTATTAGTTTAACAAGTATTTGTTTGAAACAAGTGTTAACTTGTATCAAACAAATATCATTAAACACTTGTTTTAAAGACTGGCTTCAAATTATAATTTCTCTACGGCTCTATTTTTTTATATTAAACTAAATTTTACAATAAATGATTTTATTATCACAAAAATTGTTCAAACAAGGCAATAAAACCACATTTGTTTTATAAAATCTTTAAAAACAAACTTTTTTATCGCAGGTTTTTTTAAACTTGCTGATATACATAATTAATAAAAACTTACAGTAGTCCAAAAGAAATTAGTATAACAATAACATGAAAAATCTGTAACTTAATATAATTATAATTGTTTAAAAATTCTTGTAATGCACACATATAAGTTTAGAGGTGGTCTATAAAAGCTTCATCTTTCAATATTACAAGGCAATTGAAATAGAATCAGAAAAATAATAAAAGCGGTTAAAAAATTTTTGCGATAAATAAATAGATTCCGCTAGATATAATTTAGGGTTTAAGTGTTTTGAAATCAAATAACATTTGTCAAGACATGCAAAAAAAAAATCTTACAAAACATATAAAAGTATTAAAATATTTATTGTCGCTAATTTAATGTATTTGTGTAACATTTTTTGGCTGCTTAAAAGTTAATTAAAAAGCCGTACGCTTTGATGTTTTTTTTGTTTAAAATTTAAAATTTTGTTTAATAAAAGTCAACAAATTATGTTATTAACAAATGAGTTTTGAAAAGCTTCAAAAAATATTTTGTTTAAATATTTTATTGCATAAATTGATTATACATATATGTATTTAATAACCAGAAAACAAATATTATTCTAGCAAAAGACGAAACAAAGTTTCGAAAAAAAAGCCTTATATTAAATGGAATAGTATAAAGCTACATAAGTCTAAAAACTAAATGCCAGAAAAAACTGAAACAAGTCTCTTTAAAACCTGTAAATTAATAACAGATTTTGTGAAATTTTTAGAAAAACAAAACCGAATAAAAACAATACGTGTAAAAGCTTTAGTTTGCGTTTTTTAACTAATAATAAAACTTAATTCACATAAATTTCTCTAATTTCTCTAAAATAGGCGACTTTTAATTTAACAAATACATTGACAGCTAATTTGTTTTATGTAATAAATAGAAACATTAAAGAAAAAGTCGCCTTATATTAAATCTGAATTTTTCAATGTTTTTCGGACTTAGAACTTGATATTTGATTTTAAAAAGCTGTTAATATGGCGGTATGTTTTGCTTTATACGAAAATCATGATAAATTACAAAATTTAATGCGCAATGCGATAACTTATTTTGACAGAAATTTTTCATGGTTACTGTGACGCTTGCGTTATACTTTTTTGTATCGTTTTGACGACGTGTAACTTAACTAATACTATGGTATTTACAGCTGGTTAACTCATGTAAAATTTAATTCACTTTGAGAGAAATTTATGTGAATTAAGTTTTATTATTAGTTAAAAAACGCAAACTAAAGCTTTTACACGTATTGTTTTTATTCGGTTTTGTTTTTCTAAAAATTTCACAAAATCTGTTATTAATTTACAGGTTTTAAAGAGACTTGTTTCAGTCTTTTCTGGCATTTAGTTTTTAGACTTATGTAGCTTTATACTATTCCATTTAATATAAGGCTTTTTTTTCGAAACTTTGTTTCGTCTTTTGCTAGAATTTCCGCCTTTTAATGCATTGAATTCAATGTCATTTATTAAAGATATAAAACATTAAAAAATTTACTCATTTTAAAAAAACGTCATGGTCTTCTCATGATATGAATACAATTATTTTCATATCCAAAACTTCAATGTAATTTTAAGCAGTATACTATACAAAAATTAAGTCTGGGTAACTCCGTAAAATTGGTTTCATCTTTTGCTAGAATTTCCGCCTTTTAATGCATTGAATTCAATGTCATTTATTAAAGATATAAAACATTAAAAAATTTACTCATTTTAAAAAAACGTCATGGTCTTCTCATGATATGAATACAATTATTTTCTTATCCAAAACTTCAATGTAATTTTAAGCAGTATACTATACAAAAATTAAGTCTGGGTAACTCCGTAAAATTGTATGGAACCTGAAAGAACCATATAAAATAGTGTGTTTTTTTTCTGTTTAAATTTTTTTAGTTAGACCTGATTTAATCACTTTTTTGGAAATTAGCTTTATTTGGAGTTTTGTTTTGTGCTTGATTTTTCTAGATTGATGGTTTATTTTTAAACAACAAAACCACACCATTGTAAATGGTTTTTCCAGGTTCCATGCAATTTTACGAGGTTACCCAGACTAGTCTTTTCTCGCATTAAATTTTTGAAGTGATTGTAGCTTCATAGTAATCCATATAAAAAAGAGTTTTTCTGTTTCGATTTTGATAAATTTCCGTCTATTGAAACATTGTACCCCGCAGCGCTCACACGTCACCCAAGATTTTTTTCATTTTATTTTTTTAAATATTTTTATTGTTGCCATATGGCTGCTAATTAGTGTAAGAATATTTTTTCACTCTTTCCGTTGAAAATTAATAATTTTTATAAAAAGGTAAGGAATCATAATTTAAACCAAAAAAATAACCACAAGAGAATGTGTATTACTGAATGAAGTTACTTAATATGTAATTCAGTAAGGAAAAAAAGTGTCACACAAGTACCCCAGTACCTAATGCGTAACTTAGAAAAAAAACTGGTCGTTTTTCACATGAACAGAGGTTTAACTACGGGCAATAGAGCATATTCGAGAATGAAATTCAGGTGCGGGGGCAATTTAGCATCTACGTGCAAAAAATCAGCTCCAAATATTCACCACAGAAAAAAATTTTTTGGGGACCCCAAAAAAAAAAAAAAACAAAAAAAAGTTAAGCAAATTAAGCTTTTTAGTATGAAATTCAGGTATGTTTAGCAAAAGTTTTTAGGTTTTTAATATCAGAAAAATATGGGTAATATTTTAGTTATGTAAAATGTTTAGATTTTTAATTGGCTAAAAAACTATTAAAGGTTTTGTTGATATCGATGACGCCATCAACAACGGTTAACCGCGCAGTGACTTAACCCATTTAATATAAGGGAAAGAGCGCTCCGCGCTCTTCCCTGATAAATTTTTTGTTTATTTTATGGTTTTCAGGAGCATTCTTAAATTATTATCAACACGGACTTCTTAGTTATAAATGTATAGCAGTGATAAACAAATGTATAGCAGTGATAAAAAGTACCTTAAAGTTAAAGAAATATAATGTCTATAAATCCTTGGTTATTAGAAAACAATTATTTTTTTTTAAAAATGCCAAACAATTTTTGGCGATACAGATTTTTAACCTGTAATTTAAACAATTCAGTAGCAGCTCACCAATGACGAACTAAACTTTCACTAAAACATAAATTGAAATTGAATTGAACATAAATTGAATTGCAGTTGTAATTCAAAGATTGGAATCTGTTGTTTACTAAAATGGAATTTTTAGAGAAAACCCAATTGTTTATTCCTGATTTTATCTTGATTTCTGAATTTGGCTGCTCTCTGTTATCTATTTAGTTTTATAGTACGGGTGTGCATTGCCGGAAAATTTCATTTTAGCCGCGCCTTAGCTTTAGTACTAAAGGTTCAAAAATCGTTTAGCCTTAGCTTTAGTACTAAGAAAAAAAAGGGCTTAGTACTAAAGCACTTTAGCCTTATTTTTTGCCAAACTGAAAAATATGGAGATGTTCCTATATTTTAAAAATTATCCTTTTTGTAAGTTAATTTATAGCATTGCACTGCTAAGTTTACAGTAAAAACTTAACATTAACGCGTTTTTAATGTTTATTGCATCAGGTTTTAATTTTATATTTTAAAAATATTATTTTTAGGGTTAATTTTACATTTTAAAGTTGTTTTTCTAACTGTATTACAGTTTTAGTTTTAAATCTAAATAGCCATCAAAAATGGTTAATTATCAACAAGTACATGTTTTCTAAAATGAATATCTAAAGCAACAAAACATTTAAAGGTGCGGTATCAAGTCAATTTTTTTTCGAATTTTGTCTTCGAATATGATTATTTTTTGTAAAAATCTTATCCTTGCCCCCAATAGCCCAAAAATTTTTTTTATCAAAATGTGGTGGTTCAGGAGATATGACCTCCCAAAATCGCGTTTTTTGAAATTCTGTACTAGAAAAATTTCTAAATGAGTATAAAAATTTAAGTTTTAAAAGTTTTACTGAAAAAAACGGCTATTTTTACCTTAATTTAATACCTTGATTGTTAAGATTGGAGCAATATGTTTTTTCGCTAAAAATACGAAGTCTAGGCAAAAATGTTGGGCAAAATTGATCAAATCATTGCCGTCGTCTGGTGTTTTTAACAAAAAAATCGAGGGTTTTTGTTTACGGAAAACGCAATATCTCGACAAATACTATACCCATCTTAACAATAAAGGTATCAAATTAAAGTATAAAATAGCCGCTTTTTAGTAAAACTTCTATAACTTTAAAATTTATACTCATTGAGAAATCTTTCAAGTACAGAATTTCAAAAAACACGATTTCAGGGGGGGGGGGGAAGTCATATCTTCTGAACCCACAAATATATTTTAGCGAAAAAATTTTTGTGGCCTGGATAACGTTTTCACAAAAACTATCAAAATCGAAGAGAAAAAGTTTGACTTGGTACTGAAGAACCTTTAATCAACATTTTGTATTAAAAAACGCTTACTACTGCATAATAAACTTCACAAAATTCCATTATGAATTAGTAAAAATGTGATGATTATTTTAACATTAAGCACTCAAAAACTAAAAAAACTTCAATAAAGCAAAAAAATTCAGTCTTTTCTAATGCTTAAACAAAAATAAATACAAAAAAAACCCATACTCACCGCAGATTTGAACCAAAAGTCGCTTAATCGTTTTAATTAGCATTATGGCTCAAATAACTTACTTATGTTACATTTAAACTAATAAAAATATAGTATATTCAACTTCAGGTGAGCATAGTTTTGGCAGCTAAGGGGCGGGAGGGTTTAGGTGTTTGGTTACCCAGGGGTAAATTGCATCTTAAATTCTGGAAGGGAGGTCCTAGGGGGCATTCCGTAATCGCTGGCTTTTTAGGGGGCTAGACCGTGTATGGAAAACTTTGATATCTGCAAGAAAATAAGGGTGTGTCTGGTTTTCAAAACAAAAATAGTTCAGAAGCGTCAGATTTAATATTCTGCTAGGGAGTCAGGTTAAAAAAAAATAAAATTTTCTGGAGAGAACTCGATTTTTATTTAGGAGGGAGTCCAAAACTTTGAGATTAAAGGGGGGAGGTGGCCCCCACCTTGTTTCCCCTTTTCATTGATAGAAATCTCTTTAAATAGTCATATTTTTGATTGATCGAAACACTTAATATTTTTTGGTAATTTGTCATTTTGCTGGCAAAAGCTAACGTTTTGCCGGGCCCATACCTTTTGCCGAGCTTTTGCCAGCTAATTTCAGTTTAGCCGCGCCTTAGCTTTAGTACTAAGCCCAAAAAACCCTTTAGTACTAAAGCACTTTAGCTTTAGCTTTAGTACTAATGACACCCGTATTTTATAGTATTCAAATAGAATGCACATATCATATAATATTTTATATTGTTTTATTTTTTTATTTTATTTTGTTTTTCACATTTCATATTTTGTTTACGATGTCATTTTACAATTAAAATAAATTTTAACGTAAATTAAAAATTCAGAAAATCGAAAATATATTCAAAAGGAACTGATAAAAAAAATTCTAATATAAACAAAAACTCCATAAATAAAAGAGACGAACGTTTGTTTTTCAGCTTTACAAAAAAAATTATTTGTATAATGTTACAAATAATTCGTATAAAATGTTTCATGCAGATTTAGCAGATTAGTTTTGGTTTTCGTTCGAATAAATTTTCTAACGGAAGTAAATTAGCCCTTTTCGCTTGAGTTTGCAACACTGATATACAATTATTAATATATTAATAGTATATAATAATAACTAATTAAATAAAAAAAAATTCAGGTTTGGAAATGAGTCAAAACAGCTGCCATAAATAAGCTGATAAATTGTTTTTAAGATTTACTTAAATCTTAGTCATAATTTTAGTAGTTTTAAGAAGTTTTTTGAAAAAGAAAGTATGCTTATTTGTTGTCGCTTTGTAGACTGTTTAGAAACTGACGTATATTTAAAAGAAACAATTAAACTTAAAAGTGATTAAATTAATTTGTTAAAAATACGATTATAATTTTAAAAATACTGAGAATGTCAACTTTGCAAACTTTTTGATAATCACCAGTGTAGAAGTTAACATAAATAATTGGTTCAGTTTCGAAATACGCCAGAAATAATGCTTTAATTTGATTAAAACAATCTATAATTTCTATAGTTAAAGCTTATAATTTCATGAATATGAAGAGGTTATATTTCTATGACATTTTATGACAGTACAAAGCGGCTTTACTGTGGCAGAAACATTTAGCAAAAAATGCAACAAGGTTAATTAGCGTATCATAATTTAAAATTTTTAGCATTAATTCATAAGGAAAGTAAAAGAAATATGTATTTACAATCCAAAGAAACAACAAATGCAATTGTTACAAAAACGATCTAAACTAAAAAGATTATATGGATTAATTTCGCCAACATACGGATTGATTTTGACCTCAATAATATAATAATTTGAGCCCAATTTAAATTTTTTTAAAAAAACTTAGCCCAAAACTTTGTAAAAACTCTCTAAAACATTTTACTGGTTTTGACTTTGCGCATTGCATGCTCTAACAGTAAAAATCTCGTACATCGTCAACCAAAACGGTTTTTTACTGGCATACCAGTAAGAAAATACTGGTTGCGTCAGTAACCAGTAAATAAAAATAGCTGGTTTCACCGGTAACCAGTAACTGTAACACTCTTTAAGTTACTGGTTACCGGTGAAACCAGCAGTTTTTTTACTGGTTACTGACACAACCAGTATTTTTTCTCTATCCCAGTAAAAAACCGTTTTGGTTGACGATGTACGAGATTTTAACTGTTAGAGCACGCAATTCGCAAAGTCAAAACCAATAAGATGTTTTAGAGAGAATAAGACTTATTTTAAGAGGTTTTTCTAATTTAGTAGTAGTACTAGTAGTAGTAGTAATACTGGTAGTAGTAGTAGTACTAGTAGTAGTAGTAGTAGTTGTAGTAGTAGTAGTAGTAGTAGTAGTAGTGGTAGTACTAGTAGTAGTAGTAGTAGTAGTAGTAGTACTGGTAGTAGTACTACTAGTAGTACTGGTACTAAGGGCAGCACTTCTCCCCACAGTTGTGGCATTCTGCACGGCTCTTTTGTATTTAACACTTTTGCCTTCCTTGGCTAGTTGGACACTCCCCAGAGCTCAGGGCAGTACTTCTAGATACACAAGGCAGTACTGTTCTAGATACTGGTACTGGTACTGTTACTGGTACTAGCACTGGTCGTAGTACTGGTACTAGTACTGGTAGTAGTACTAGTACTAGTACTGGTGGTAGTAGTACTAGTACTGGTACTAGTACTGGTACTAGTACTGGTACTAGTACTGGTACTGGTACTACTGGTACTGGTACTGGTACTACTGGTACTGGTACTGGTACTGGTACTAGATACTGGTACTGGTACTGTTCTAGTACTCTTCTAGATACTGTTCTAGATACTCAAGGCAGTACTCAAGGCAGTACTTCTAGGCAGTACTTTTAGATATTTTTAAATAACAGCTTTATATTATTTTTTTTTCTCAAAAAATTGCTACTATCGGTGTCAACCTTATCAAGCCTAAGAGATATTTAGGTGAAAACCAAACTCACTATGTCAATTCTCACAACTGTACAATCTCACATTTTTTATCCAATCTCACAACTCAAGGGTGTAATCTAACAACCAAGTGATGTAATCTCACAACAAAAATAATGCATTTGCAATGATTAAGTTTTGGTTTCTTTTCAGGTTTTGCTTTGGGAAAAATAAGGGTTTTGGTATGTAGAGCTTTAAATTTAGTTATTCTATTATTTTTACAATAAACTATATAAACTGAAACTTTTAACAGTAATATAAGTTTGAATTTAATTTGCAAAAGCATTCTTAAAAAGGTTTTGAGTTTACACTCTAGTGAGTTTGAGTCTCTGTGAGATTACACCACTTGGTTGTGAGATTACATCGTTGTGAGATATCACCCTTTTGTTTGTGAGAGTGGTTGTCACCGATATTTACCCCAAGGTAAAAATCAAATTTTGATAGGGGGTATGCATACCCAAAGGATAAATCTCAAGAACAAGAACCGCCTGGATAAATCAAAATAGTCAAACATAGAGCAAAAAATTTTGGGATTGGTTACAAAATGTAATGAATTTAAGTTTGCAGACCTCTAAATGATTACAATACTATGGTCTTATTTAATTGTTAAAAAATTTTCCCAAAACAGGTTTTTAATCTATTACCATGCATTCAAATCATCCACTAGTAGCTGAATAGTTATCAGAGTGTTTCCACGATAGATTTGCCTTAAGGTTTGTGCTGAAAACTGTATGCCTGCTTCTGTATCAACAGGTATAATTGTTTTGTTTACTACACGCACAAACTGATATTCATTATTTAATAATCGTCTTCCCATTAGCATATGTATTTTTTCAAAAATTATCTCTTCACAATCATTAGCTTTGATGTTTTCAAATCTTTCTTTAATAACCATTTCAGGTCTATAGTTGTTAAGATCAAGCTGATGGGCTTTTTGGAGCACTCTAACTAGTTGCAGTCTTTCAGGAAATGGTGGTCTTCCTGCTCTGACAGAGTACCTTCCTCTTCGATTATAACGATTTCCTCGGTTCCATGAACCAAAATTCCTAGGTGGGACTGCAGCTGAGGGATTAAAAACTGGGGTATTTTGATGGGGTTCAGAAGCATTTACATTGTTTGGATGTTGTAGAGAATAAGGCTGTACTCGTCTTGATGCAAAAACACTGGAGAGTTCTCTATCCACTGCACTTCTTTCATTTCCAACTAGTGAACTGGGAAAACCAGGAGATGGAGATGGTGTTGCTCTAACTGATGCTGGAGACTCAGATTGACTATTAGTTGGAGTTGGAATACTGTTGGAGCTGTTTCCAACAGTTTGACGTTCTGTACCACAGTTAGCACAGAATTTATCAGTATCCAAATAATTTGATAAGTCCGAGCACATCTACGGCAGTATCTATCCATTTCAACATCTAAAATTGAAAAAATATCAGTTATGTTATTAATTTAAAATTTTTACATTATGGGAAAAATGCATTCTAAAAGAACAATATGAATAAAATGCTGCCATTTTAAAGAAACAAAAAGCCTATGTCAGCCATATGGCTGACAAGTAATTTTTTTTATTTTTCAAATCTATTTGCTTACTACCACCCAGGCCCTGTGCCAGGGAGGAGCCAGGGGGGCCATGCCCTCCCTTTTTGGGTTGGCCGGGGTAAAAAATAAGGAAGATGAGGTAGGTCCAGGGGGGTGGGGAAAGGTAAAAGAAAAGGTGACTGCATTATGAACCCTGCTACTCCCTACCTTCTTTCTTGGGGTATGCCAAAAGTGGATTCTGCTGGCCTGGCTGCCTTGAATTCAATGTAAATAGGTATTTTTAAGCCCTAATTTTGATTGTTTTTAATGCTAAGTCAACAAATTTTGCCTCCGGCGGCTGGGGGGACACCCCCCAGACCCCCCGGCGGACACTTAGCGTCCGCCTGGCGCCGCTTTGCGGCGCAAAGTGTGGCGCTTTGCGCCGCATATATATTCCATTTTCAATTTTTTAGAGTCTGGCCCCCTCCTTTCAAAAATCCTGGCACACCCAAACAGCTTATTAAACAATTTTCTGACTAATTATAGTCATAAAACTAAGTATCTATCATGTAGTGTTCCATTTTTTTTTTAAATGATGTGTTTTTGCATAAAACATTTTTTTTAATTTGAAAGAAATCAGAAATTAGATTTAAAATTTGCACAATTGAAAAACCTTAAAACAACACATGTTTAGCTATTGTAGCAAAAAAATTTATTGTCCATGAGGAAATTGTCTATATGTGCACAAAAAATAAATGGATTAATTTTTAGGATTAAAAAACATGAGATAACATGATTTTGTTGTGTTTTATTGACTAATATGCAGTACCAATAATCTTAGGTCAATAACTGAAATGGGCTAAAAACTGCAAAAAATTGGTATGTAATGATGGCGTTAAAATAGGTCAAAAATGGCGCCATAATTTTGGGTACTTTTTTATTTTTGGGTGAAAAGGGGGGGGGCATGGTCACTAATAGTTCAGGGGGGGGGCATTTCCAGCCTTGCACAGGTCTACTTAAGCATGCAATTGAATTTGGGTTTGGGTTAGATTTCAAAAATTCAGTCCCTTTATAACATTTCCTATCTTTAGGGTGTACATTGTGGGTTGTAAAAATAGTAACCATTGGGTGAACTGTGTAAAAAATAATATTTTAACATCAGAGTGTTGAGAGCTTTCATATGAGTAAGCATGCAATTGAATTTGGGTTTGGGTTAGATTTCAAAAATTCAGTCCCTTTATAACATTTCCTATCTTTAGGGTGTACATTGTGGGTTGTAAAAATAGTAACCATTGGGTGAACTGTGTAAAAAATAATATTTTAACATCAGAGTGTTGAGAGCTTTCATATGAGTAAGCATGCAATTGAATATGGGTTTGGGTTAGATTTCAAAAATTCAGTCCCTTTATAACATTTCCTATCTTTAGGGTGTACATTGTAGGTTGTAAAAATAGTAACCATTGGGTGAACTGTGTAAAAAATAATATTTTAACATCAGAGTGTTGAGAGCTTTCATATGAGTACAAGCCTGATGGTATTATAATAAATTCACCTCTTAAGCAGAAACGTAGCCAGGGGAGGCGGGGGGGCCGCCGCCCCCCCCCCCAAAATGGTCGGACAGGAGGAAAAATAAGGATAGTGGTTGGGCGGGGGGCGAGGGCGGCCGCCCCCCCCCCCCCAAAATGGTCGCCAGATAGTAAAATTTGGGGGTTTTCAGAGGCTAAAAATTCAAAACTTTCTAGCGCCTCACTAATTGCTCGGCGCCAAACTTTAAAATAATTTAAATACCCCAATGGACCCTCAAAAACCAAAAATTTGTTCCGCTTCGCTTTGCTCAGCGGTCAATTTCTATAGTATACATACATATATATCTCGTTATTTATGTTGCCTGATGCTAATGTTATTTCAAAGTTAGTACAATAATTCTTTAAGTAATAAGTACTACACAGAAAGCAAAACAAACCATCATATTGGTTGATTTATGTACCTCCCCCCCCCAGGGGCGTAGCCAGGAATGGTTGACTGGGGGGGCCGGAGCGAGAAAAGGTGGGGCACAATTGTCATCATTCAAAAAAGTGCTAAACGGAGGGGTTTGGGAGGCGGCAGGGCCCCCTAACCATTGAAAATAGAGCCAAAAACTGCTATTAGAAACCTTATTTAAAACTTTGAATTTAGTAATTTAGCAGTCCATCCATTATCTCTATGAATCAATATTTTTTATTCCAGAAGCGGGTACCTCAAAGTTCACACCACATTGCATTTATATAGTTTGAAATATTTTTTGTTTACAAAAACTGTTTAGAGCTGAATACTCCTTTTAAGTTTAAGACACTCTCAAAACATATATATTCATCAGAAAATTTTTGTTAGATAGGTAGATCTTCAATAACAAATATAAATTGCTGTAATAATGAACCTACTTAGCATTACAAAAATTGGGTCGGCGGTCCACCACGAAACAAAGTTCCACTCAAATTAAATGCATTTTGTTGTTTGTATTATTTTTGAAATTAGAATAGTACAAATAATAAAACATACATCTATTTGAAAAATTTTGACGTGATTTTTTGTATTAAATTAAAGCATAATGAAATGTTTTTTTTCTGGTTAACGGAAATAAATTTACATATAAAAAACCTTATTAATCTATATATAACTAGACGTAATGTCTGTGTGTGTGTGTGTGTGTGTGTGTGTGTGTGTGTGTGTGTGTGTGTGTGTGTGTGTGTGTGTGTGTGTGTGTGTGTGTGTGTGTGTGTGTGTGTGTGTGTGTGTGTGTGTGTGTGTGTGTGTGTGTGTGTGTGTGTGTGTGTGTGTGTGTGTGTGTGTGTGTGTGTGTGTGTGTGTGTGTGTGTGTGTGTGTGTGTGTGTGTGAGTGTGTGTGTGTGTGTGTGTGTGTGTGTGTGTGTGTGTGTGTGTGTGTGTGTGTGTGTGTGTGTGTGTGTGTGTGTGTGTGTGCGGTGTGTGTGTGTGCGGTGTGTGTGTGTATGTGCGTGTGTGCCCTGTGCCTGTGCCTGCCTGTGTGTGTGTCCGATGATGTTTGTCTATGGTTCTCCCCCCCGGTGGTGAATGAGGTGTGAGGCTTATATCGGATGTCTCTTGTTGTTTTGACTTTACAGTCTTTATGGACCGCTTAGCCGGACCCTCTGGGATTTTGGAAATTTGCTAATTTTGACTCAAACTTATTGGAAAGAGTAATTAGGCAATCTAAAGCCAGAATATCATGATTTTTGGAAAAATGAACATGGAAATCTTTATGCTGGAAAACGTTTTTTCACTAAAAGGGGCAACAAACTTTTTTCTTAACCACAAAAAGGATTGGGCTAAATGAGATATCATTGCAAAGCTTAAGTAAGGGTTGAATGTTTCAAAAAATAAATAACAAGGACATTTTTATGCTGGATAACGCATTTTGACCAAAAGGGGGGCTTTTTCCCAACTACAAAACGGATTGGGTTAAATGAGGTATCATTGCAAAGCTTACAGTTTGCAGAATGTCATAAATGGGTTAAAATTTAAAAATAATAACATGAACATCTTTATATTGGTTAACATATTTTTTACAAAGATGTAAGAGCCTTCCTCCCCAACCACAGAAAAAATTAGGATAAATGAGATATTATATGGGAAACTTTACAGTTCAGGGAGCACCCATAAGGTGGTTGAAATTAGTAAAAAATTAAGACGGACATCTTTATGCTGGATAACATATTTTCACCAAAAGAGGGAAAGTCCCTTCTCCCCAACTAAAATTAGAGTGGGTAACTGAGGTATCACTGTAAAGCTTACAGTCACGGGAATGGCACAAAAGGGTTAAATTTTAAAAAAAAAAGTAAATGAATATAAAAAATGTGGGAAAAATTATTTGCCAGCCTATGGCTGATACGGGCTACTTGTAAAGTAAAGTTTATTGTTGCAAAGGTTATGATAAATAACAAACTTATGTACAACATTGTTAGTCATAATAAATTATAGTATAATTATTACACACATATTAATTACGTATATCGTGATTTAACGATTTGCAATGTTTATGGCATAGTTTTGAGTAGTTTTTGACGAAAGCTACCAAGAGAATTCGCTTGAACGACATTGTTAAGTAGGTTGTTCCATGAATTTACTATTCGGTTGCTAAAAAATTGTTTAGCAATGTCTAGACGGGTGCGATGCCCTTTAAGCTTTAGCCTGTTTCTACGTGTCCTAGTAAAAGTGTCACATTTTACAAAATCATCAACTTTTATATAAATCATTTTGTTTATCATTTTATAGGTTAGTATTAAATCATTATGTTTACGTCTTTTCTCAAGTTTTACTAGATTTAATTCAGCTAACCTTGTTTCATAATCTATATGTGGAAATGAACATCTTTTGTACAAGCGTCTAGTAAATGTACGCTGGACCTTTTCAATAGTAACGATGTCCTTTTGAAGATAAGGATTCCACACATAGGTTTCGAACTCCAAAAGTGGGCGTACATATGTTTTGTAAGCACACAATAGTGTATTCATATCTCTTGTACGAAACGCTCTAAACAGTGTTGACACACGATTGTGAGCTTTCTTAGCTATGGAAGAGCAATGATCTGAAAACTTGAGATTTGCAGACATTACTACACCTAAATCACAAACATTATTTTTAGATTCTACTGCCTTGCCATCAAGATAATAACTATGTTTAGGATTATTATGACCTAGGTGAAGCACATTGCATTTACTGTGAGCTATAGACAATTGCCAATCTTTCGCCCAGATGCAAAAATTGTTTAGGCTGTTCTGAAAAGGGTTTTGATTACTGTTTTTATCGAAACTTCTGTACAACTTTGCATCATCCGCGAAAAGTTTAACAAGTGTGTTACCTCCAAGACAGTCAGGCATATCATTAATGAATAAGAGAAACAATAATGGGCCTAGTACGCTCCCTTGCGGTACTTCGCTGGACACATGAACATAGTCGGAAAATACATAATTAGATTCAGTATAGCGTCGATCCATTTTTTGTTTTTAAGGGCTTCAACCCAGTCTGAAAGTGTTGACAACAATTGTAACCCAACCGATTTTCGTTTTAGAAATCCGAATTGCTCTGGGCTAATTAGTTTTTTAGCATATAAATAATCAATGACAGCGTCAACTATAATACTTTCCATTAATTTACAAGAAATACATGTAAGAGATATGGGCCTATAGTTTTGCCGCAAGCAATGAGCCCCTTTTTTAAAAATCGGTACAACCAATGCGTCTTTCCAGAAAGAAGGTATGGTACCGGTTTCTAACGATAGCTCAAAGATTCTTGCAAGTGGACCGGCGATCTCACTCGCAATTTGTTTGTAGTAATAGGATGGTATCCCATCCAGAGTTTGCGAGAGCTTATTGGGCAATTTTTTCAATTTTTTCTCAACCAATTGAATAGGAAACTGAACAGAAAACAAGCCCGTATTGGGAGGTACTCGATCTGCAAACTCTGGAAGAATATCATTATCTACAGTAAATACGCTAGCAAAATACTTATTGAACATATTACACTTTTCTAAATCGTCAATAGCAATGGATTCATCATCACGTTTGATTCCGCCTATATCAAATTTGTTGCAGTTTAATTTTTTGTTTGCATACCAGGGCCGTAGCCAGGATTTGAATTGAGGGGGGGATTTTTTGGAAGGTGGTTTATAGGGGCCCACAAGGGGGGTCGGGGGGGCTGGAGCCCCCCAGCGGGGGTCAAGGGGCAGAGCCCCTTGTCAGGGGGGGTCCGGGGGGCAGAATGCCCCCCGGGTGGAAAATTTTTTAATTTTAAGCTTTTAAAAGGCATCAGGAAACCTAAATTTAAGTACTGAATCTTTATTTATTTTCAGTTGTTTTTTTAAATAAATACAACAAAATAAAATAGTTTTAGGTATTTTATTACTATTTTAATAAAAAAGAACAAACGTTTTCTAAAAAACGTTTTCTTTTTTATACCAAAAAAGTGGTTGAATCGTGACTTTCCGCTCTTTGATACTGCCGCTTTTATGCAAATATTTTCACACAAAACAAAAATACAATATTTTTAAACTCACTGCACTAATGTTTTGAATTATAAATAATTCCTTTTTTATAAATAAGAGCTTTTTAGAACCTAAATCACTTTAAATAATGCATTTTAGATAGTTTTAATACATTACAGAGTGATTTGGAAAAAAAATTTTTTTTCTAAATTTTTAAAAAACCAAAGGGGGGACCCTTACGAAATTTTTTGCCTTCCCAGAATTTGAGGGGGGGATTAATCCCCCCAATCCCCCCCCCTGGCTACGGACTTGCATACATATAAAACTTTTTGGTATCACCGCTGCGAATGGTATTATCCTCTAAATTATCATAGAAATTTCTGAGCGCAGCTTTATATTCTTTGTCACAGTTTTTCCATTTGCGCAATTTTCTTGGATTTTGCTTGCGCTTTCTATACAAAACTTGTTTACGTTTTTTTAAGGCAATAATATGCGCAGGATATGAAAATCGCTTAGCTTTCTTACGTTTTAGAGGTACAAAATCTTCAATTAGTTGTTTGTTAATGGCTGCAAACTTGTTATATAAATCATCAATATCTATTGATTCGCATATTACCTTGCACCAATTTATGCAGTTTAACTGGTTACGTATGGCTGAATAATCAGCTGACTTAAAATTTCGATACATAGCCCCATTGTTTTTCCTACACAATACAGAAAACTTAACTGTGTAATCTATAGAAACATGATCACAAGAAGAAGACAGAGGTTTGCAGGATTTAGTTTCGCCTATCAAATTTTTGTCATTTGAAAAGAGTAAGTCAAGCATGTTACCGCTATCATGGGTGCTAAAATTTACAAATTGTTCAAAGCCGTTTTCGACAAAAGAATCAAAAAGTACGTCATAAACATTGTCAGAATTTAAAACTTTTGGAATATTCCAATCTATCTGCGGTAA
This sequence comes from Microlaimidae sp. YZB2_3, assembly GCA_030248175.1. Lineage (NCBI taxonomy): Eukaryota > Metazoa > Nematoda > Chromadorea > Desmodorida > Microlaimidae > Microlaimidae sp. YZB2_3. The sequence continues at coordinate 14,881 of JASAMX010009714.1, read as the reverse complement.
ATTGTAGTCCCCTGCGATTACGCAGGGAAAGACCCATCGCACAATTCAGATTTTAAGTCAGAAAGTAATTTGGAATAATTTTTTTCAGATTCTTGGTTTTCATAATTTGGTGGGCGATATTGGCAAGCAATTCTGACTTTGCTTTTATCAGAACCCATAATATCGACTGCAAGACTTTCTACATTGCAAAATTTCTCGTTAACAGACACAATTGCTGTTTTAAATTTGTTTTTTACTAAAATTAAAATGCCGCCACCAATTTTATCAACCCTGTCTTTTCTAAACACACTGTAAATACCATTACTAGAAAGTAGAGCGTCGGGAACGCTAGAGTCAAGCCAAGTTTCAGACACACAGACAGTATCATATTTTTCATCTGAAAGCAATGCTAATAATGAGTCTATTTTATTTTTTAAACTCCGGGCATTAAAATATTTGCAATTTAAACCTTTGCAACTGTCCTATGGTTGTTAGTTTTACGATTGACTCTAACGTTGTCCAGAGAGTGTGACTGTGCTGAATTCTGGGAAGGAAGAACCTCCCAAAAATCAGGGGAGGTACCCTGATGCTTCACAAAATGGGAAAAGCCTTTCCTTTTTGTGAGAACATCGCGCTCTATAACTTTGGGCGTATCAACTCACTGAGTACAATTTAAACAAAATTGAGAATAAAACTGGGAAGAATAACGGGAATGCTGATGCATTATCACGGATATCACCTCCAGATGGTGCAGAAGCTGACCCTGATACTCTATTCCAGAACAAAGGTACTCAGTGTTTGCCTAGCAAATTAGCCGTATGCGTTTATGACATCATTATAGGACCTACTCTCACCAATAAAAATCCTCCAAAGTTGAGTCCACCAGTTGTTGTTGGAGTCCCTGATAATAATACAGACACATTTCCCTTTGTTTTTAGTAACGATGTTGTTGATAACGACACTTCTGAACTTATCAAGGAACAACAAACAGATCCTCAATTTTGAGATACTTATAAATATTTAGCTCATCAGACACTTCCTAAAACAAGGGCTCAACAAAAGAAAGTCTTTCATTGGTCTAAGAGATATTTCCTTCATAATGGTGTTCTAATGCACTCTTTAAATGAGAAACAACGTCGTAGCCCACAGTTTGTTGGTCAAATCGTCTTATCTCAAGGACACTAGAAGCCTTACATTCTGCACACGATGATATTCCATCCGCTCATCTTGGTACTCATTGACCATTAGCTAATCTTGTCATACAACTTTTCTGGCCTAAAATGAGCAACGATCTAAAAAAATACGTAAAATCTTGTGACGTCTGTGAAAAATGTAAATCCGATACCCAAGCGGCTCGACCAGAGATGGTGCCTATTACAGTAGGTAACATTTTTGATCGCATCGCTATGGATGTCCTTGGACCACTTACACAAACTGAAAGAGGTAATAAATATATACTAGGTCATGAAAAAGGTGATAAAAAAGGTAAGAAAAGGTCATGAAAGAGGGAATAAATATATTTATTCATGAAATTGATATCCAGTTCCATGTTCTGGTCTGGGGGTAGTGGAAACAATTGTAAACACAAAGCGAGAGCTTTGATAGAGCCCATCAAAAAAGACGAAACGCTATTTGATGCTCCTGGAGCTACCGGAAAAGTACTTTGAAGACCTATTTCAACTTGAGATACCATGGAATCCATTAGAAGTGTTATTTGCTCATTGGAATTTAACATGTCATCATTTAAGGACTCGCTGATAAGAACTGTGGACAGAGTTATAGACAACGAACTATCCTGTGAAATATTTTGTGAAACCGATTCCGCCTGCGCCAATAGGGTGGGTTGGGTGGGGAGGGAATTTGGATTTTGACCCATTGCCCCCCAATAACTGCAGCTTGCTTCTCACCACCTACGACATTCTCTGATGTACTGTCCTCTTGTCTAGACAACGATGATAGTGACAACAAAGATTGGAAACCAGAACGTAATGTTCCGCGCTCGTATTCTACCAACTTTAAAGCAGACTGGGATGGAATTCCCGAGAAACCAGACTACCCAAAACAGCCAAAACCAAAGGTTATGTCAAACAAAAAATGGCATAATCGTTGCCATCGCAAATATTTTGCCACACGTCGTAGAGCATGGTATGCACATACTCAAGATACAGCTCGCAGGAACTTAAAGCTCAAGTTTCCTAGCCCAAATGCACAAAATGCTGAATATGTTGTCATAGGTATACCTGTCTTAAGTATAAAAAATATATAGCACTTATATAACGCACACATACATGCATACAATTTTTATAAAAAAACACAGAAATGGATGGTTTGTAACAGCCTAATCAGCCGATGTTGCTATGTGAACACTTAAAATTGTGGTTTAGAATTACGAGGTAAAATTTATTGAGTGAGGTTATTCCAGGGTCTGATCAGCCCATTTCAATGGAATACAACCTAATGGGCCCTGAGAAAAATATTTTTGAATGTGTATAAAATGGTATAAAAAAACGTACTGGTGTAAAAAGAAAAATAAAGAGAAAGAAAAATGGTTAAAATATACTGTACAGAAACGCGCGCTAGAGTGGTTTGGCCAACCACATGCAATTGCGATATAAAAAGTATAAATTACATGTATATATTATTTGTGAACAAATTAAGTACATTACGGAATGAAATTAAAAAAACACATAGATCTATAGGTTGATAGGTTAATTTTTATTCTTTTTCTGTTGTTTAACAGTGCTATTTTACAGGACAGCGTAACGTACTAGAATGACAGAAAACCTTCCACTACTTGCCGTACCAATAACTTGGGCAAAACTTTAATTTAAACGGTTAATGCAACCCTGTGTTTGCAAAATCATACAGGTTAAAAGCCATTTTTGCATATCCTTTGGCTTACAATGTTACTGTTTTGTAACTAATATATTTTTGTTTTGTAGTCACTGTATTGTGACGGATGGCGTGTGGTAGCTTAGGCAAAATTAATTAATAATATGTTATTCTTTTAAAGTCGCCACTACACTCGCTTTCAACTATAATTTCATTTCAATTATTTAAATATATAAATTTATTTGCTGTAAACCAAATTACAGTAATCCACGCCTGTCGCCGCGCGTGTCAATACAAAATGTTTATAGCAGCATACTCGCTCCACGCAGTGCGTGGGCCCTGTAGATTTTGTTATTATTGTTTAGCGCGTTCGTATTACTGACCAGTTTCTACCATCTGATTCGGAACCTTCAAGTTGGCAGTTCCAGCCTAGGTATCTATATTTTTAAACCTAGATTTCTTTTTGATTTACTTTGAGATGCCAATGGCTGTAGTTGGTCTCGGCCAACTTAAGTAGGAACGTGTGTTAAGTGGGGTCGTTCCAGTGGCTGTCTGGAACCTCCGTTGAGATTAGGGCCACTATTTTCCAAACTGGTTTGGTGGAGTGGCTTCAAACTTTCTACTTTGGTACAGGTATCTTATAAGAACTTTGCACGTGCGCTGCCAAGCCATTTGGTAGCACTTTTGAACAATTAAGCTAAGCAGGTAAAATAACCCTCGGTGGGTTGTCGCCAAGGACAACCACCATATAAACGCGTAAAGTTTAGTTCTAACAACAGTAAATTACCTTAACGGTAAAACTGATTAAACCAATAAATTGATATAAGAAGACCTCTAAAGTTAACCGACAAAATCTTGTAAATTAATTAAGTTTTTAAAATGTGTCTTGTTAGGCTAAAATCTAGCCCAGCGCCTTAACTCAAAAACTTCACTTTACAATTAGTCTTTCTTTCTTTTACTAATTGCTCAAGTAATTGCCAATTATGCAACCTCTATTTAATTTGCTTGCCGCAACGCGGTTTGTTTTTCTGTTAAGTAATTCTTTGTAATAAATACATAGTGTAAACTTGTAATAACCTTTTATTGCCGCATAAAAACGGTCTACTAAAAAAGCGTCCATTTGTAAATTACATCAAATCAGCGTAACACGCGTTCAATTCAAAAGTACTAAATCGCACAACTAATTGTAGTCAAATAAGTCCCACATGACACATAAAATCAAAGTAACCTCTCCACGTGCCAATACCTCTAATTCCCTCCAAAGAAACCTTAAAAATACACCAGTATTTTTAATGTTTCTCGCTTAAAATAAACCTACGGACAGATCCGATCTGCACCAAAGAATATAGAATATTTTATCGCGTAACTTTTTGAAGAGAGCGAAACTAACCGCTCTTAATTTTTAGCCCCCAACACGTTAATGTTCCACTAATAAATTATTTATAGGTTCGTTTTTAGCTCCAGTTGATTGAGGTGCGGTTAACCCCTCCGTTCAAGACCACGGATCAATTGGAATTTTTCTTCTGTCTGTAGGACATTTTGAAAAGGAATTCATGGAGAATTCCTTCCTTTTTAAATCCACCTTACGGTAAGGTAGACACCAGACCAAAGAGTCTTCTTTTTAGGTCAACTTTTGTGCGACATATCGGCCAACGGACAGATATAACCCTCATTCATAACTTCCTTTTTGTAAACCCATTGTCCTAATGTTTTAGGTCTTTCCTATGAAATTTCCTTAAAAAGAACTCAACGCTGTTTTTCTTGAATTCTTTTTCACATTTTCAATATTTGAAGGGTTGGAGAGAAGACTCCAACTCATAATCCCTACCGTATTACCCCATCCGTGAACTGACTTGACCCCCCGGTTAAGAGGGTGTGTCGTGTGTCTCCCCTCACGCAAGAGTAAATCACGAGTAAATCAACCCATTAAGTAACACGTGCAAACTTCTTTGGGGTCTAATTGTACTAACTGAGCTGGTACGATTTAAGAACAGTGAAGGTTTTTCCAACAAAAGCGATGGTAATTTATGTACCAGGTCACAAGCCTCTCAATTACCGGCTTGACCCTTGTGCCCCCGTTACAGTAGTATGACCAATCAGTAAGTTACGCGCCAAAACAATAATTACGGAACCCACTGGTCCCACACATCGTGTGGAGCAATTACACTGCTATAAGTGATTAATTTTGACACTCGCGGCAACTGACGCGAATTACTGTAATTTGCATATTACAGAGTTATTGTAATTTAAATAAGATAAAATGCGATTGAAAAGCGGGCGTAATGACGACTTATAAAAAGCGAAATTATATGTTTTATTTTATTTGCCTATACTCCCACGCGCCATCCGCCACACCTCCCCCACCAGTCCGTAGCTGTCTCCAGCTAAGGGAAGCATACCGACACTGGTGGATGTTTGGCATCAAGGGGGTATCTTACCTATGAAAAAAACCCTTTTAATTTTAAAAACGTGGGGCTAGCAGTTAACGGCTAGGCAGCCTAAGTAAATTTCTTGCCTCTACACAAGGTAACACACAAAGACTAGTATCACATAAAAACACACAAAACATAACAATTTACAAGTAACAGGTTACAGTAAATAAACAATAAAGAACACAATTTTACAGTATCACAAAAACACAAATAAAGCACAAAAATACAAATTAGACAAGTAGAATTACACGTAGACGAGTAAGGAAGTATCATCGAAAGGCACTGGAACGCCGGTAACTTGAGCAAAATGATCAAAATAGTCTGTATCACTTGAAAATTAATATTCTTCATAAAAAATTGAGTTTGTTAACTATGGAATTTGAGCAGCAGACGAGTACAAATTAAGGGGAATTGTTTGCAAGCGTCAGAGGGAAGAGACTTTATTGGTTGTCAGCATTTTGTGGAGGAGGCTCATCTTGACTATTATCGCTTTCTTTGCTATTTAACGGACCGCCACCGATTATACGAGCAAGAGCATCCTCATAGATCTCTTCCATCTCTTCCTTTGCCGGAAAATCTGTCTCGATCTGCTGGATCATTGGTACTCGACCTGGTGGAAGGTCCTGGGATGTACTCAGAATATTCACAGAGGCAAACGTAGTGGGGTTGGTCAACCCGTTGGATAACCCGGTCTCCCCCTTGTTTGTCACAGTGGGTTGAAGAGCAGTATTGCATTGCATGTCCCGCGTTCCCACTGTGTCAACTTTTGATGTACTTGGTACATCAAAAGTTACTGCATCCATCGGTGTATCTGAAACACGTATGTTTATGTCCTCCCTACCTGCTGACTGTTCAATAGTTGGATCACCCACCGAACCTCTTTGTTGGTTGAGGCCTTGGCCCATGGTTGAGGTTTTTAAATGGCGGTTTTTAAATGGTTTTTAAAGGTGGCGGTGTCCTTTCTGTCATTTTATCGTTAAAAATCGATTTCTTTTTGTTTATCGGAAAGATATATGATTTTAGTCCTTGCCTCACATAAACTCTGGGAGGGACCTACTAAGGGTACACACGATACAAAATATAATTAATACAATAATTATATAATAACAATCCTAGATGCAAGGACTACCTCAAGTCAGCTTGAAAAACAATTTTTTTGAAAAAAAACGACAAAAAGAAAAATACAAGTGCGATAAGCAATTTGACAACTAAAGAAAAAAGCACCACGGTGGTATAGATATACTGAAATCTTTAGTTATCGGCTCCAATATGTAACGGGCGCACAAGGGTCAAGCCGGTAATTGAGAGGCTTGTGACCCGGTACATAAATTACCTATCGTTCTTGTTGGAAAAACCTTCACTGTTCTTAAATTGTACCAGCTCAGTTAGTACGATTATACCCCAAAGAAGTTTGCACGTGTTACTTAATGGGTTAAGTGATTTACTCTTGCGTGAGGGGAGACACACGACACACCCTCTTGACCAGGGGGTCAAGTCAGTTCACGGATGGGGTAATACGGTAGGGATTATGAGTTGGAGTCTTCTCTCCAACCCTTCAAATATTGAAAATGTGAAAAAGAATTCAAGAAAAACAGCGTTGAGTTCTTTTTAAGGAAATTTCATAGGAAAGACCTAAAACATTAGGACAACGGGTTTACAAAAAGGAAGTTATGAATGAGGGTTATATCTGTCCGTTGATGGATACGTCGCATAAAGTTTGACCTAAAAAGAAGACTCTTTGGTCGGGTGTCTACCTTACCATAAGGTGGATTTAAAAAGGAAGGAATTCTCCGTGAATTCCTTTTCAAAATGTCCTACAGACGGAAGAAAAATTCCAATTGATCCATGGTCTTGAACGGAGGGGTTAACCGCAACTCAATCAACTGGAGCTAAAAACGAACCTATAAATAATTTATTAGTGGAACATTAACGTGTTGGGGGCTAAAAATTAAGAGCGGTTAGTTTCGCTCTCTTCAAAAAGTTACCCGATAAAAAAATCTATATTCTTGGGTGCAGATCGAATCTGTCCGTAGGTTTATTTTAAGCAAGAAACATTAAAAATACTGGTGTATTTTTAAGGTTTCTTTGGAGGGAATTAGAGTTATTGGCATGTGGAGAGGTTACCGCGATTTTATGTGTCGTGTGGGACTTATTTGACTACAATTAGTTGTGCGATTTGGTACTTTTGAATTGAACGCGTGTTACGCTGATTTGATGTAATTTACAAATGGACGCTTTTTTAGTAGACCGTTTTTATGCGGCAATAAAAGGTTATTACAAGTTTACACTATGTATTTATTACAAAGAATTACTTAACAGAAAAACAAACCGCGTTGCGGCAAGCAAATTAAATAGAGGTTGCATAATTGGCAATTACTATAGCAATTAGTAAAAGAAAGAAAGACTAATTGTAAAGTGAAGTTTTTGAGTTAAGGCGCTGGGCTAGATTTTAGCCTAACAAGACACATTTTAAAAACTTAATTAATTTACAAGATTTTGTCGGTTAACTTTAGAGGTCTTCTTATATCAATTTATTGGTTTAATCAGTTTTACCGTTAAGGTAATTTACTGTTGTTAGAACTAAACTTTACGCGTTTATATGGTGGTTGTCCTTGGCGACAACCCTCCGAGGGTTATTTTACCTGCTTAGCTTAATTGTTAAAAAGTGCTACCAAATGGCTTGGCAGCGCACGTGCAAAGTTCGCGCGGCGACAGGCGTGGATTACTGTAATTTGGTTTACAGCAAATAAGTTTATATATTTAAATAATTGCAATGAAATTATAGTTGAAAGCGAGTGTAGTGGCGACTTTAAAAGAATAACATATTATTAATTAATTTTGCCTAAGCTACCACACGCCATCCGTCACACTACAATTTTGATTCGGAACCTTCTTCGGTTGGCAGCCCCAGTTTAGGTATTTTTATATAACCTATTTCTTTTTATTGATACTAACTTGAGACGCCAACAATCTGCAGATGGTCACGGCCAACTTAGGTAGGAGAATTTGTGTTAAGCTGAGTTAATTTAGTGGCTGACTGAATTACCTCCTTAAGTTAGGAAGCGACCGTGATAAATCCTATTATGGCGGAATGGCCTTGATACTACCATTATTGGTACAGGTACCATTTTTAAAAAATTTGCACGTAAACTAAGTTTTAGTTTTACTTTTTGTACTAAGCTAGCTAGGTAAAATAGCCCTCTGGCAAGGTGTTGTTAATAACTCCCTTCAGCGGTATTAGGTGTTGTACCCAAGTTTAAAACAAAAGTAAATTTCTTTACAAAACCAATTTTAATTAAATCGCTGTATAAGACCTCTACCCCAATTGTTAACACACACTAGAGTTGTAAAAAGTTACTTTTACTTTTACTTAAAGTAATAAAAGTAAAGGATTTTGGATTACTTTTACTTTTACTCGACTTTTGAAAATTCAATTACTTTTACTTTTACTCTTACTCGACTTTTGAAATTTCAAATACTTTTACTTTTACTCTTACTCGGATTTTACACTGCAAATACTTAAATTAATTTAAGTAAAATTTAAGTAATTTAATGGGTAGATTCCCTTAAAGGCTTGTTGTAAAGTAAATGACAGAAGATAATTTTTTAAGCCGCTAACACGCTAAAACCGTTTATTTTGCCAAAAAATTTATTAAAATGATAATTTATGCATAAAATTAGCAAAATAACTTTAGAACAGAGCTTTAGAGCTCCAAAAACCAGTGTTTTGGTCCGTTTTAAAATTACTTTTATTATACTTTTACTCTTACTTTTACTTAAAAAAATAGCTCTTACTTTTACTTTTACTTTACTTAAATAAAATTTTGACCATTACTTTTACTTTTACTTTACTTAAATTAAAAAATCACAAATTACTTTTACTCTTACTTTACTTAAATTAAAATTTTTCAAATTACTTTTACTTTTACTTAAAATAATCCAAAATTAATACTTTTTACAACACTAACACACACATATTGTTTTTCATTCCAAAACTTCACTTTGGTTTTTTGGCTAAAAAAAACATGACCTTTGCGCTTAACCAAAATTGCGTCTAAACTGTCTTTCAAGCTAAGCCTTTACTTAATTTTTGCTCAAACCTTTTTGCTGTGAATAATGCAAATAATTACTAACTCGTTCTCCACAACGCGGTCAGTTGTTGTTGCATAACCTTTCGTAATAAATCTATAGTTTAAAAGGTGTAAACAATTTAATTAGCGCGCCGAGCAATTGCCAGTGCAGCACACATTTTTATTTTACATAAACTTGCTTCCAACACATGTTAGGCTTAAGGTACATCTAAAATCACTCCCCATATAACTAAAAATTCTATACAACACAAAAAAGCACGGGGTCTTTTCTTTTGATGTTTTGTTGAGAAATAAACTTTGGAAAAGGTATTTACCCATCACCTCTACTGTTCTTTACTTGTTCGGTAGTTTCGCTATTTTCAAGCTCACCCGAGTTGAGGTCCTGAAGTAACTTTTGGTGGGACTTAACGAAGCTCAAGTCTGCCTCTCACCATAAAATTTTCAACTCGTTGCTTCTTGGTTTCAGCTCGTAATTACCTTCTCATCAGGGCTTATTCCTCTTAATCGGAATCAACCGAGCTTACACTCATTTCTGCAGCAATATTTGAAGAAGTCTGCTATGTCAGACTTTATATCTGAAGCTCCAAATCACACTGGTATTTTTAATGTTTCAGGGCTAAAACATATTCACAGCTAAGTTAATTGTTAATTGCCTCTTGTTGTTAACATTCATTTGCAAGGCTGAGTGGCTAGCCTGTAACAGGTTCAAATTTTGAGAGAGCGTGTACAAAACCGGTCTTAATTTTTAGCCCCAACACGGTTGTGATTCATGGTCTAAATTACTGAGGAGCTGTAATTCCGTGAAGCTTCGCTTTCCCATTACAGTTGGCAGCATATCGTGGATCGTTTATTCTGCAGACTTTTTGAAGAGTCAGAGAATTACTCTCTGGCTGAACCCCTCTACCGTAATCCCACTCCCCGTGTCCTGACTTGAACCCCCCCTGTCAAAAGGGTGTGTCGTATAATCCCCATACACTCTTAGGGTCAAATAACCAAATTAATTCAGTGCATCTTTCTATTATCTTAAATTATATAACTGAGCTTTTAAAAGTAAAGAACGCTGATTGTTTTTATATACAAGAATGACAAGTGATACGTGTACCGGGCTGCAAGACCACAATACCAGCTTGTCCCTTGTTTGCCCGTTACACATACATGTCAAATAAAACTACTATAAATAATAAATTACACTTTTAATAATGTTTTAAACACATATTTTAAAATTAAAGGGATAAACTCCTTAAATTTAGTAATACTTATTAACTGGAAATAAAATTTCTAGTGTGTTTTAGTGTCTTAAATTAAAAATTTTCTCCTCTGGGGGGCATTTTGCCTCCCGGACCCCTCTGACAAAAGGCTCTGCCCCTTGACTCCGCTCAGGGGCTCTCTTCTTCCAGACCCCCATTTCTGGGGAGTTGCCTCCCTCCATCTCCTTTTAGAGTTAGTATTACTTTCCCTAGACCGCCCCCTTCAAAAATCACGCCGCTGCACAAGCTATAAAGAAAGAAGAACCAAAGAAAGCTTGGTTTGGCAGTATTTTGTCAATAGCGAGGAGGCCAACTAAGCTTCTTGCCAAATAAAGGGTTGTTCCAAGCCCAATATACACTCGATTTTAGCAACAAATATAAAAAACACTTAAAATTTCACCACAAAAATAAAAAAAAATGTTCTGATGTTTAATTTCGTTTTAATATTATTGCTACATATTATAAACAGAAGACTTAAATTAAAGCTGAGTAAGAGAAATTGTACTATAAAACTGTTCTATAAAAAAAGTAAATTAAATTTTTCCACGAAACGTTTTGAGCTGTTCCCCAGTCAATTTTGCTCATGATATATATATTTAGTTTTCTTATTTTTCATATAAATGATATTTTGCATTAAAAACAAAAAAAAACATTATTTAGAAAACTGAAATGAGGATTTAAATAACCTACTGCCTGAATTGAGATAACCTGCCATATTAAAAAATGCCTAAAAAAATCAAAAAACAAAAATTTAACCTTTTTATGTACAAAAATAAATTCAAAAATAAAACCCTAATTTTTTAATTGATCTTTACATAATACAAACTCCTGCAAAAAATTTTTAATGAATCTTTAAAAAATAAAATGGTTTAAATATTTAAAAAATTAAATAACAGTTGCGACCACAACATGGCCCTAGTTGTTTTTAATTTTACACAAATAAAAATATTGAAAATGGTTTGTTCTGTTCCTAAATCTTTTTTTTTTAAGTCTAACGCCTATGGCTGAATTATATCTGGCTGACGCTAAAAATTAGAATGCAGACATGAGGGGACAAATTAAAATTGTGCGGTAATGACGTTTTTTTAAAACGAATAAGAACGCAGAATTTTTTTTAATTCCACTTTTTCACAAAATATACAAAAGTTAACCAAATTTAGCCCTTAAAACAATTGCATTTAAGTTCCAAATTAAATAATCTGATAAATAATTATTAAAGTCTAATTTTTAATCCTTGTTTTTAATCCGTTTAGGGAAAAATTTTGAATGTCTTTGTTGTTAAATAGTCGATTCAAAACTGCAATTGTCGCGGTCAGCTAGATTTTACTTGCCTATAGGGTTTTAAAAAAATTTTTCCATAATAACTCATTGTTACAAAACTGCACATTTAAAACAATGAGTAATTTATTTATAATAAAATACTGGTACTGGAATTAATACTAGTACTAATTCCTAAAATACTGGAACTAAATTTGCGTTTTTGAAAAAATACTGGTACTGTACTCGAAATAAAATTTGAGGTAGGAATAGTACTGGTACTGTACTGCAACTAAAATGAGGACGGTACTTTTATTGGTACCGTACTGGAATATTTTTGGACAACCAGCATAGTACTGTTACTGGTACTGGAATAAAATCTGAGTACTGTAACAACACTACTGGCCACATGCAGTTCATTGCACAACTTTGCGCATGGTAAAAGAGCAGCAGGTGGCTGATATTTAGGGTGTCTGAATTTAAGTCAGTTACTCCAAGTCATTAAAACTACCAGATTATTAATTTTTAATTTCCAACGAGCTTATATTCAACTGATTGTTACTTGGTCTGCCTTTAAACAACAAACCATAAAATTACCGATTGCATTCTGTTAGAATCCACCTGATTTTTTTTCTCATTATTTAAATATTTAAACTGTGTTGTGATTTATACTCAGAAAAACGCTGGTACCATTTGTATTTTTTTATTATTTGTAAATTTAGAGAGAAAAAAATATTATTGCATCTATCTAGTAAATATTTTCAATATTATCAATGTTAGTTGGTATATATACATGTTGTTTTAATTTGTTTTATGTACTTATTAGTCACTTCAATTTGTTATTTTTGATACTTTAAAGATTGTTTAATTTAAAATAAAAATTTCGAGAAGTTCTAAAACACAAAATAAACAGTACAAATTTTACAAACTGTTTTGAAAAAAACACCAATATCCTCCATTCGACAAGCGGCTTTAAATTAAATATTTTTTTCAAGCGACTTTTTTTCAAATTAAATATAAACAGTTCATTATTAACTTTTTATTTTAAAATGCAAGTTTGGTGTCTTTTGGGTTTATACAAAATATCGGGTTAAAAAAAACTGGACTGACTCCGCTGGTTTTTTTTTAATTTTATGAGTTTTTTGGTGTACAAAATATCGCTGTGTGAGAAAACTTTTATTGAGTGCACAATAATAGCTTGCGCGTAAAAAGTCACAAGTGCAACATTTTCTGAAAAATTTAGGTAAAAAATTCCCTAAATTATCTTCTGGTACGATGTCATATAAATAAAATAGTTTTGAGCGGAGGGAATGCGGGGAACAGAAAAATCCTGAAAACCCTGCTTGATTAAGAATGTTTTTTTTAGAAAATACGAAGCTTTACCAAAATACGGAAGACTGATTGAAGGTAGCAAAGTTTTTGGGAGAGTAGGAGGACAACACCCTGATTTTAACCCTGATAAATCAAAAAATTTTGAGACAAAATTTTTACATTAACCATGCTTATTTACAAATATCTCATAAAGAAAGTTAAATTCTGTTTTAAGTGAAACCGAATTAAAGCTAAAGTCTTCCAGGCTAAAATTAAGGGCGTACCCGCTCTCTGCCAGAAAGAAAAAACAATAAACCCGTGAGCGAGAAAAATTTTAAAAAAAGTTTTGAGCACTTATGTAAGCAATTATTATTTAGTTGCGTCATGTGTTTCTCTGCACGTGATATTTTCTCAAAGAACGAGTGGTTACTCTACCACTTATCTATTTTCACCCTGATAGAACTTATCTTTAGCACAGTACCGGAGAGCACGCAATTTTAAAGTATTTAGGGTGTTGGAAATATATTGTTTAGGAATAAAAGAGTACTTTGAAATTTACCTAATTGAGTGCGTGGCCTTGCGGAAAACTTCTACTTCTATTTCACTTGGAAACCTTTTTATAAAACAATCAAGAAAAGGTAAAGTATTATTAAACTCAAACTCAGACATAAAACTAATTTTAGTATGCTTAAGAAACTCATTAAATTCAAACAAAAAGGCATTTAACATAGCATTCTGATCAAAATAAGGCACCTTTAAATCGAACAAAATAAAAACATCATCAATATACCTACGATAAAAAATAGGTTTTAAACTTTTAAAACTTTTTTCATGTAATTATTTTCGTGATTTTGCACTACTTTTTATAATTTTTCGAGATCTATCAAAAACGTAATATAACCCAAAAAAATTTTTGATTATAGGTGTTTGAATAAAATTATGCAAGAAAAAAATGCAACATTTCAAACGTACGTGACTTTCTGTGCATATACCACTGATTTCTTGCAAAGAGATTTTTTTTCTTCCACTAGCAAAAGTGGAAGAAAACTTGCAGTATGCACTACAAAACCCTAACACTGTTAAAAATTGGTGCACCCAAAAATAGCAGAAAATGGCGGGTTTTCAGTATTAAACTTGCACAAGAGTTTAGTTTCAAGCAAAATATTATTTTATTTAAAAATTAGTATTATTCTTATTCAGCATTAGTGAAAATTTTTTTTCAAATTAAATATAAACAGTTTATTATTAACTTTTTGTTTTAAAAATTCACGTTTGGTGTCTTTTGGGTTTATAAAAAATATTGGGTTAAAAAAAAACTGGACTGACTCCGCTGGTTTTTTTTAATTTTATGAATACTATAGTGTAGACTGTAGATTTACAATAAACTTAAAAATTCTAAAATAAAGACTAAACATCAGCTTGAATTTTTTTAACGTAACAAAATTTGAAAACAATTTTAAATATTCACCTAAAAATAAACGCAAGAATATAATCCAAGCAAGTCCAGTTGTACAATGAACCGTTTTAGCAACTCACACTTGATCGAATATAAATAATCGAATTTAATCATCATTTTCTGCTAATTTTTTTCACAAAGCGATTTAGTAAAATAGTCTTAGAATAAACGAGTTTTTTGGTGTACAAAATATCGCTGTGTGAGAAAAGTTTTATTGAGTGCACAATAATAGCTTGCGCGTAAAAAGTCACAAGTGCAACATTTTCCGAAAAATTT
>JASAMX010009713.1:0-32947 GCA_030248175.1 Microlaimidae sp. YZB2_3 | reverse complement strand
TTTTCTTTGCAAGCTTAAATTAATAAACCACAATTACATACAAATATTTAACATTTATTTCAGTTTCAGTTTGCACAGAGCTCATACCTAATATACATATATAGTTTTCACAGCAATTTTTGGCAATCGGAATTGGCAATTTTTCAAATTTATAGTGGTTTTTCGCACATACAAATGTAACCTTCTAATAAAAAATGGAGATTACGAAAATTTTCAATTATTATTCCTTTTTCAATATAGAGGAATGACAAATGAATTAAGTCAACGTTTGTATCAAAATAAAAAAAAATACATACATCTGCCTAAAAGAGTTATAAAAACTTGACAAGACGCAGAATATATATATATATATATATATATATATATATATATATATATATATATATATATATATATATATATATATATATATATATATATATATATATATATATATATATATATATATATATATATATATATATATAAAACTAAATTATAAGTGTAACAATAATGTTCAGAAAAACCTACTACAATTTGTTTTGTCTGAATAGTCACTGCAAGAAGGTCTGTAGTTTCCATCGCATACTTGAGATTGATCAATGCATTTGTTTTGATTTAAACAAGGAAATCTATCAGTTGAACAAAGAAACGAACAGTTTTTAGCTTCATCCGATCCATCAGGACAATCTTTGTCTCCATCGCAGTATTTTGAACTATCTATGCACATTCCCATTGTGCATACAAAATCGTCTTTTTTACAAGCTGAAATTAAAATCACAAAGCAATAATGAGCAATACGTAACTGAACGAAGACCAAATACGTATTGCTCATTATTGCTTTGTGATTTTAATTTCAGCTTGTAAAAAAAGACCATTTGTGTATGCAGAAATACAATGGGAATGTGCATAGATAGTTCAAAATACTGCGATGGAGACAAAGATTGTCCTGATGGATCGGATGAAGCTAAAAACTGTTCGTTTCTTTGTTCAACTGATAGATTTCCTTGTTTAAATCAAAACAAATGCATTGATCAATCTCAAGTATGCGATGGAAACTACAGACCTTCTTGCAGTGACTATTCAGACAAAACAAATTGTAGTAGGTTTTTCTGAACATTATTGTTACACTTATAATTTAGTTTTATATATATATATATATATATATATATATATATATATATATATATATATATATATATATATATATATATATATATATATATATATATATATATATATATATATATATATATATATATATATATATATATATATATATATATATTTAGAGTTGTGTAATTTTTTATAACTCTTTTAGGCAGATGTATGTATTTTTTTTATTTGATACAAACATTACATAACTCATTTGTCATTCCTCTATATTGAAAGGAATAATAATTGAAAATTTTCGTAATCTCCATTTTTTATTAGAAGGTTACATTTGTATGTGCGAAAAACCACTAT
Source organism: Microlaimidae sp. YZB2_3 (assembly GCA_030248175.1). Classification (NCBI taxonomy): domain Eukaryota; kingdom Metazoa; phylum Nematoda; class Chromadorea; order Desmodorida; family Microlaimidae; species Microlaimidae sp. YZB2_3. The sequence goes on along the minus strand of JASAMX010009713.1, from coordinate 31,501 downwards.
AAATTTGAAAAATTGCCAATTCCGATTGCCAAAAATTGCTGTGAAAACTATATATGTATATTAGGTATGAGCTCTGTGCAAACTGAAACTGAAATAAATGTTAATATTTGTATGTAATTGTGGTTTATTAATTTAAGCTTGCAAAGAAAATAGTTTTGTATGCGCAATGGGGATGTGCATAGATAGTCCAAGATTCTGCGATGGGATTAAGGATTGTCCTGATGGATCGGATGAACCAAAAAAGTGCGCGTTGCTTTGTCCAACAGATAAATTTGCGTGCTCAAATCTAAACAAATGCATTGAACAGTATCAAGTATGTAATGGGTACATATCTTGTAGTGATTACTCTGATGAAACCAATTGTAGTAAGTTTTTATAAAAAAATATCGTTGTAGAAATATATATTATTGTACATATTCAAGGAAAATCAGAGTTAATGTGAAATGAATAGATTAAAACAAATTTTATTTTATTTTATGAAACTTTTTAAAAGACTCATCAAGTAATTAGAATTTTTAAAAATTAGATTTGTAAAAATGACGTGTTTTCAAAGTTTTTGTTATATTTTTAAACTTTTGTTGCTAAAAAAAACACAACAACACTTTAAAAATCAAGTTGGATTGGAAACTATTTTAAAATATTTTATTATTATTTTGATGTTTAATTATTATTTTGCTAAAAACAAAATTTTCAAAAATTTTTGTTTTGTGAGGAATTCGTGCTTAACGTGTGTGCGTTGTGTGTTTTCGGTAATTTAATTGCGTTTTCTTATGACGATATGATTAGTGAATGTAATCCAAGGTTTGTTTGAAGTGTAAAAACAATTTTTAAAAGTAATTACAGATTTATGTAAAACAATCACAGAGCCAATCAAATGCAAATGAGGGTGTAGCACATTTTATAAAGTTTTTAAGAAGGCAAAAACAAAAAAAAAAATTCACAGTATTTGGGAGTAAGCGTAGACGATAAAGTAATTAGCACGGGACAGAGTCCGCGTGCGGCAGAGAAAAAACTCCATTTTCTAACCAAAACATTTTTTTTGCTTTTAGATTTTTTGGGCGGGTACCCGATTTCTAATACTGGTAATTAATTTCTAACAATTCTATATGTTTGAACTAATAAACGTTAAACCTTAATGATCCATATATAAAAATACTGACCAGAATTCAACTAAAGGAAGCGTTGAAACATAAAAAAGATCAGGTTTTAATTTTTTCGAGAATAGAATTTTATTTATCAACATTTTATTTTAAAAAAATTTTTTTTTGGTTATTTTTATGTTGTTTAATCAAGTAAATACTTCACTAGGTCATTATGTTCATATTCATTCATACGTCATAGGTAAGGTTATTTGTATATTATCTTATACGTTTCTTATTATTGCTGGTTAAGGCTTGCTTTTTGCTAGTCCAGATTTTTAGTTTTTCCCGTTGGTTAAAAACAGTAATGCTGTGATTGTATCTTGCATTTAAGTTGTCCCTGAAGCTTACTATAGTTTCGCTAAAATGATGTTGGCGTACTGGCTAGAAAAGTTAAATTTACAAATTTTTATCCCAGTAAGAACGGCTCTTGAAACTGCCTTTAGAAGATTGGAGGCAGGTAGGAGGCAGGGTAAAGGCAGGCAGAAGGAAATGATAAATTATCGCAATAATTATAATCAGCACAATATTAGCATTATAAACAATTATGTGACTTAAATCATTATAACAATTACTAATTTAGATGTTTACGTTTACAGCAATGTTTGTTTTGGTTTTTTTTGTTTTTTTTTTTTTGTTTTTTGTTTTTTTTTTTTTTTTGTTTTTTTTTTGTTTTTTTATTCTTTTTTTATTTGTTTTCTTTTTTTTTTTGTTTTTTTTTTTTGTTTTTTTTTTTTTGTTTTGTCGGTTGGGTTCTTGGTCTGGGGCGTGGGGGTAGTGTTTTGGTCGTTTTTTTTTTTTTTTGTTTTTTTTTTATTTTTTTTTTTTTTTTTTTTTTTTTTTTTTTTTTTTTTTTTTTTCCTTGTTTTATTAATAGTCTATTACATAAAACTATTACACTATATCATATTTTATAACCAAAAATCCTTAAAACTAAAATTAACGTATGTTTTTGCGATAAATTTTACATTTTTTAATACTTGTATGCAAATCAGATTTACGCCTAGCTTTTCTTTAAATTTAAACTGATTATTAATTGTTAGTATCAGTATGTGATTATCAAAAGGAAAAATTTCTTAACAGAAACTATTTATAATAAATAAATAGTTAACAATATTCTAGTTTTTTTATTATAAACTTTCTAAGGCGTGTTACTTTTGGAATATAATTTTCTGGTAAAAGTTTAGAGAGTGGTGTTAACAGGTCTTAAGTTGTTGCTTTTGTGCGTTGAGAAAACACATTTGTGTTAAAGCTTTGTACAAACTTAAATTAAGGCAAATCTTCAGAATCCCTGTGTGATTTTAATTTCAGCTTGCAAAAAAGACGATTTTGTATGCACAATGGGAATGTGCATAGATAGTTCAAGATTCTGCAATGGAAACAGGGATTGTCCTGATGGATCGGATGAACCTGAAAACTGCGCGTTGCAATGTTCAACAGAAAAATTTGCCTGCTCAAATTTAAACAAATGTATTGAACAGCATGAAGTATGCAATGGATACATATCTTGTACTGATTACTCAGATGAAACCAATTGCAGTAAGTTTCTGAAAATTAATTTCTCAGTATATAAAATCTTATTTTTTAATTTTAATCAATGTATTAGGTCACACTGAGAGGAAAATTGTATTACAACAAAAATAAATTGACAACGGTTAACGAGTTATTAGCAAGAATACTACTTGGTTATTTCCAATGTTGTTCTTTATACACCATTAAAAACATTTTTATTATAGGCAAATAAAATCTAGCTGACCGCAATATTTTCAGTATTGAATTTTTTTTTTTTAAATTTAAAAATTTTAAAAATTTAATTTTTAAAAATTTAACCCGACTATTTAACAACAAAAACATTCAAAATTTTTCACTAAAGTGGGTTAATAACAAAGATTAAAAACTGTATTTTAATAATTATTTATCAACTTACTTAAAGCTAAAATCTTCCAGGCTGAAATCAAGGGCGTAACCGCTCTCCGCCAGGAAGAAATAAACAATAAACTTGCGAGCGGGAAAAATTTTAAAAAAGTTTTCAGCAGTTATGTAACCAATTATTATTTAGTTGCGTCATGTGTTTCTCTGCACGTGATATTTTCTCAAAAAACGAGTGATTACTTTACCACTCATCTATTTTCACCCTGATAGAATTTATCTTTAATTTGTAACCTAAATGCAATTTTTTTAAGGGCTAAGGATTTTAAGGGTTAATTTTTGTATATTTTGTGAAAAGGTGGAATAAAAAAAAATTCTGCGTTCTTATTTGTTTTTTTTTAAAACGTCAATCCCGCACAATCTTAATTGGTCTCCTCATATCTGTATTTTTATTTTAAGAGTCAGCCAGTTATAATTTAACCATAGACGGATATTAATAAAACTTAATAGAAATCATGCTAGTACCAAAAAGCTTTAGTTTTACATTTTGGTTAAATTCAAAAAAGTATTAAATGAGTACTGTCATTTAAAAAAAAAATTATGTTTCATATAGTTGGCGTGTTTTTTGGTGTTTTTGATTGCTGTTATTCAGTATTATTTGTTAGCTATTCAAAGTTTTACTTTAAAAAAAAGTGAACTGACTATAAAAAAGACATTTCACTTCTTTAAGTTTGACATTTTACAATTATAAAAAGCTTCTAAAACACACCATAAACCAAACACCAAACATTATTTTTGGAATATGATATTTTTAAAATGGCATTATATATCTAAACTTTTCGTAATTAAACCAAATTTAAAATTTAAGCTTTTTGGTACCTTAGCAGGTTTACGGAAAAAAAAGCACCCGTGGCAAAGGCGGAAAAAAAGCACCCGTGCCCAAGGCGGAAAAAAAGCACCCGACAGGAGCGCGCGACAAATGTTACGCAGCGGTGTTTATTCATTACGTTATCAGTATTAAGTATAAAACTTTTTGCTTGTAGTTTTTGAAGATTTTAACGTTATTATTTTAGTAATTTCTGCAATGATGTTCTAAAAACAATTAATACAGACTTTTATGAAAACGGACGTTGTTTTACTATAATCTTAGATGGCCCTTACAACTCTGATGTTTTTCATGTATATTATGAAATTTTGCCAACGCTGGTTTGGTAGAATTTATGAATGCCGAATACAGTTACTGAAACTTTAAAAGGTTGCTGTTTTGCAACTTCAAACGATTTTAACGATTATAAGTGGGCTGTTGGTGTTTATAAATAAATTAAATTATTTATAATGTAAGTTGAAGGGTTGCGTTTCGCCTTCTGTCTCTCTTCTCCATTCTAATTTAACTATTATTTTATTTTTAAAACTAGTAAATTATTTAAATTATTTTTGTTTCTGATAGAGATTTTTTATAATTTTGGAAACTGCTAATATAAATTATAACGATTATATAGTTAAAAAACTAACTAATCATAAAATTAATCTTGTGTATGGATTGAAGATTAAATAAAAACTAAAAGTGTTTTGTCCAATTAATTTAAACGAGTTGACCGAATTAAACGAGTTATTTCGTATTTATTATGTAGCATTGGACAAAAATAAAAATTAAAAGAAAAAAAACTGAAACGAAAAGACTATCAACTGGTATTCATAAAACTTCGAACTGGGTCTATACGAGACTGGGTTTGTTTGTTTTAGCGGAAAAACTGAATCAAATCCAAAATTTTTATACCGTCCAAAAATATCAAAAAGGCATTTTTAAAACAAAAAAAATCGTATATTTGTTTGTATTTCGCCTAAAACAGTTTTTGAATAAAATTTGTTAAAAAATTACGTAAAACGTATGTCAATAACGATATTAAATATTAGACCCGGTCCAGTTTTGCCGCCAAAACAGACGAACCCAGTCCGAATGAACCCACTCCAAAGTTTTATGAATACCAGTGTATAATTGGAAATATGTTAAAAACAACACCAATATAAACTAAGAGAAGCTGCTAAATTTTACAAATCAAATTAAAGGGTGTGTAAAAAATAGCTCAAATATTTTATACTACTGTGAATACTAATATAAAAATCGCATATTTAAAGTTCATGGAAATTTGAAGCTAAAACAGATTGCTTGTCAGTTATTAGCATTTATTATTCAGCGCAATAAGCACAATTGATTAAAATCAATTTTATTTGATTTTTTATTTATTTGCTTTGCAAATACTTTTAAATTAGTTTTTTTTGTTATAAACTATTAAATGCACGCTACTGAATATTTAAGTTAGCTTTCATAATAACTTAATACTTATAAGTTATAACACAATAATTTCATACTTTATAACGTAATAAATAAACGTTACTGTATGATATTTGTCATACGCTCCTTTCGGGTGCTTTTTTTGCGCCACGCGCACGGGTGCTTTTTTTCCGCCTTTGCCACGGGTGCTTTTTTTCCGCAACCCCCCTTGAACCCCCCCCCTCGATTTTTTGTGGTTTCTCATTTTTTTCTTTCCCCGCCCTGATTTCCCCATTTTCCTATCATTTTTTTTTTCTTTTTCTTTTAAAATGCATTTTTTTTTTTTTTTTTTAGGTAAAATAAAACCATTTTTTTCCCCTAAAATCTTATATCTTTGAAATTTTTTTATATTTTTTTTTGATTTTTATAAAAAGTGTACACTCTCTTTCTCTCTCTAATTTTTTAAATTTTCGTTTTTTTTGATTAAAAAATTTAATTAAAATAAACTTTACTACCCCAATTTATTATTTCATAGTGCTTTTTCAGAAACGAATATCTGCAAAATTGTTTTATGTTAAAAATACAATTTTAGCAGATATGAAATTCATAGAACGTAACTGTGTAAGTAAGGGCTGGTTCATATTTAAAATAAACTTTACTACCCCAATTTATTATTTCATAGTGCTTTTTCAGAAACGAATATCTGCAAAATTGTTTTATGTTAAAAATACAATTTTAGCAGATATGAAATTCATAGAACGTAACTGTGTAAGTAAGGGCTGGTTCATATTTATGTAAAAACGTCCTTTGGACAAAGTCCAAAGGACAAACACAGCGTATAAACGTATGTAAAAACGTCCTTTGGACTTTGTCCAAAGGACGTTTTTAAATAAGTATGAACCAGCCCTAACCCTTGTAAACTGGCAAGATTATACAGGGGAACATTATTTTTTTAAAACTACGTGACAACGAGATAGTATAAATTTTTCATTTGGCGAAAAAATATCGCTCCTATATATTGAAAATCCATTATCAAATAGAAAATTTAATAGAATAGAAAAATAATGCGATAGAAAAATTAGATGATATTTTTAAATCTTACTATTGTTACAATCCTAAAATTTACTCACGCCAAAAATAATATTCATTTTGTTACCTGCAAAAATAAAAATATATACTAAAACTTTTATCATTTTCAAAGCTTTCAGTAAAGCATTACCATTATCAATCATTGGTCTAAAATATAGAAATACCATTTAAGACAAGAATAAATAAACTTAGGTGCATATAAGAATTAGGTTAAAATACAATTTATTACTATTAAAAAAATTAGCACTAAAACATATGGAGTTATATGAATTTTAGTTTTATGAGCTATTCACCGTGAAAAAAAGCAAAAAAAGCAAACGGATAATTTAAAAAGAATTTGATTTTTAAAAATACAATAAATTTAACATTTTTATTAAAAATTTTGATTTTGTTTAAAAGGTGTATAAAAAACTTTTATAAAAATTTTATATGAACAAAAATTTAATAAATAAAACAAAAAATATATAATAATAAAAAAAATATAATAATACACAATTTTTTTTATTAAAAATAAAAAAAAGTTCATTTTTTTAATTTCCAGGTTATTTTGTTAGAAAAACATATTTTCAAAGTTAAAATCCTACTACAAAATTGCCAAATATCGCAGCTAAAAATGCTCTTCTTTCTTACTTGCAAACATGTTTCCCCGTTTGTCAACACAAAAACAAATTTCTAATAACTATGTCTCTCAACTTTTGCCAATATCTCAATGTAATTTTTTAAGTAATGCCAATTTTCGTGTAAAAACGTTTGAATCCGTCAACCCCAAAAAAAATTTTTAGGTCAAAAGTAAGGAATAAAAATTGGCGGACATTTAATATATAAGAATATGATCAATTTCGTACACACTTCGAGCAGGAAGCAAAACAAAATAAATAATTCGGACAGTGTATTAGCGTGGCTAAAATTCGCGAAAAATCGCGAAAACCGCATTATAAAAAAAAATTGAGCAACCCGATTTCCCTCAAGCTTTCAGAAAAAACTCAGAAAAATATGTTTTAACAGCATACCAAGCGGCGTTTCTTATTTTGTTTTTTTTGGGACCATCACCCCATCGGCTGTAGTGATGACGTCACCGAAAAACATTTTTTTTCTAACCTTTTCAAAAGATAGCCAAGAGTCTAAGCTATACTCCCGTATATGTCCCGCACATATTCTAACCTCTGTTATGGATATATAACATTTCAAATTTTGAGTTTTGTCGCCAGTCCGCATCAATTTTGTATAGACTATAGGTCATGCGAAGAGCTTACCGCGGTAAAGTTTACTTACGACATTTGTCATACGAAAATACCACCACCGTGAGACAAAGCTTTTATTTTTGTCGTACGAAGGTTTTACGGTTGTAGCGGGGAAAAAGGCCTTCATGGGAACGGGTTAATAATGGTAATATGGGTTACCGAAACTTCTTAAAATGATAAAAGTTTTAGCATATATTTTTATTTTTTTAAACTGTTTTTTGTAAAAATGCCCATAATTTAATACTTTGTTAAAAACGAACCAAATTTAGAACTAACGCACTGTCACTTGTCGCTGCGGCTTAAACGCATTGTCACTTTACGCTTGTCGCTTGCCACTCTGGTGTGATCAGCCCTTAATTTTGAGCTGATTATGTAGTATTCACATTCACATGTTAGTTAATTATTAATCTAGACATTGTCATTTATGTGGAAGAGCCTAATTTTAAAGATAAATTCTATCAGGGTGAAAATAGAAGAGTGATAAAATAACTATTTGTTTTTTGAGAAAATATTACGTACAGAGAAACAGATGACGCAACTAAATAATAATTGGTTACATAACCGCTGAAAACTATTTTTAATTTTTCTCGCTCCCGGGTTTATTGTTTATTTCTTCCTGGCGGAGAGCGGTTACGCCCTTAATTTCAGCCTGGAAGACTTTAGCTTTAATTAGTTTTTTTGTTTTAGATGCCCGAGAATATAATCGCGACTCGAACAGCAAAGATCGTAAGCAATATCCAATGCCTGAAGCGTAGTACAAGAAATTTTGTAATTTTTATATTTTTAATACCTCAAATTTTATATACTGGGATATATACTAGTTTTTTTTCACTAAACGTAATTCATACTCTGCTTCTAATATACTCATCTTTTTTTTTAAATAAGAATAAATTAATTTTTGTGATTGATTTGATTTTATAACAAACAAACCAATTTTTTTTAAATCTTAAAGGTGCGGTGCGGAGTCAAACTTTTTGTCTTCGATTTTGATATTCTTTTTGTGAAATCCTCACCCCTGCCCCCAATAGCCCAAAAATTTTTTTCCAACAAAATATCTCTAGTGGTTCAGGAATTATGACCCCTCAAAAATGGCGTTTTTTAACAATTCTGAACGTGAAAAATTGCTCAATGGGTATAACGACTTACGTTACGAATTATGCATTCATAGAAAGCAGATCATTCTACTTTAATACCTTGATTGTTAAAATTGATGCAGTATTTGTCGAGCTATTGCGTTTCCCGTACAAAAAAACCGCGATTTTTTTTTGTTAAAAATACCAAAAGACGCCGGCGATTTTACCAAGTTTGCCCAACCTTGTTTTCATTTACTTCGTGTTTTTAGCGAAAAAATCGAGGGTTTTTTTGTATAAGAAACAAAATATCTCGACAAATACTGCACCAATTTTAACGATCAAGGTATTAAATTAAAGTAAAAAGTAGCCGCTTTATTTGGGTACTTAATTTGTAACTTAAATCGTTATACTCATTGAGCATTCTTTCACGTACGAAATTGTTGAAAAACGCCATTTTCCGGGGGTCATAACTCCTGACCCACTGCTGATATTTTTTTGAAAAAATTTTTGGGCTTTTGGGGGCAGAATAGGGGTTTTCACAAAAATTTATCAAAATTGAAGACAAAAGTTTGACTCCGCACCGCACTTTTAAGTGAAATAGTTTAATAGTTTTAATTAGATCCAAAATAGGCAGGCTTTATTGACGTGCAACTATTATGCTTATTTGTACATTACGTGTTCGGGGAAGCACAGAAACACGTGATTTTTATGTTTTTTTTGTTTTATTATTTAGTTTATCTGCAACTTTAGGTATGCTCAGCTAACTAACCTAACATTTTTTGTTTGCTTTTAAATTTTTTGGATTCAAGTTTCCGAAATAATAGTTTCTCCTTCCGCCAAATAATAATTCCTCCGGAGCTCTAAACTTAAATAAGCTAGGTCAAGCTTATTTCAGGTTGAAATATGTTTCAGTTTTTTATCTGCCATTTTTGGTCTTGTTTTATTGTTTGTTTAAAAATTTTTTTTACAAAAAATATGACTATGAATCAAATTAATACAAAGTAGGCGGAGCTCCGTAGCTTATAATTTTGCTACGGAGTTTTTGGAATTGGAGTTCCGGAGCGAGCTTGTTAAAGCATCATTAATTAAGAAAGTATCTTCGTCGGTACTGGGTCACATTCAATGGCCGTTCATGTTGACTATATTTTACCATTTAAAATAAGCACAGTCTACAAGCGTAAATCAGTCACGGATATTTTACATTTTTTTTTAGCCGAAAAATGATGTTATACATATTCTGGATGACCCCAGTTGTTATTAGTGCTACTGTAGTTTTGATACAGGTGTACAGAATTCTTGCTAATTGGAATTACTATTCTGTGATTTTCTAGCCGATCCAGCTGATTTTTTGCTTTGTCCTCGCCAGAAGGTTCCTTAAAAATAAAACTATTTAAAACGATTTTAATATTACATATTTACAAAATCTTTCAAACACAAAATATGGAACACAAAAATTTAAAGGAACAATGTAGTGCAGCAAAAATAATTGTATAACTATAACACCCCTTTAATGTGTGGTTAAGTAGCACTATATTGCAAAAACTTTCTTACCTTCGGACAGCACCACATAGGGCAGTCGACCAGTGTTCCATATGCACAAAGAAAAATGCACGCAACCATTGCGAAAAATATGCACACCCATCCCATAATTATCAGGTAGTAACCAAGATCGTCAGTTGGCAGTACCCGAAAATTCTATTTGACATTTAAAAACGTGACTAATTATATTTGACTAAAATCTAATGATGTTACAAATCAAAAAGTAATTTAATTTATGATAACTGTTTTATTTATTATTTTTTGGAAAAGCTCTTCTTTGATTTTTTATTGTTTCTTATATGAATGTGGATCCAAAATTTAAAAAACATTCACTGTCTACAAAATCTGTACAGGATATGGGAAGCGTATCTGGCGAAGAATAAAGTAAGGGCTGGTTCATACTTATGACAAAACGTCCTTTGGACAAAGTCCAAAGGAGAATTTTATAAAAGCCAAAACGTCCTTTGGACTTTTTCCTTTGGACGAAGTATGAACGCTACTTAGAATTTGTCCTTTGGACAAAGTGCAAAGGACAAAATCCAAAGGGAAAAGTCCAAAGGACAAAAGTATGAATACGTTGTCCTTTGGACTTTTCCCTTAGGACTTTTCCCTTTGGACTTTTCCCTTTGGATTTTGTCCTTTGGACAAAGTCCAAAGGACAAAAGTCCTTTGAACTTTATCCAAAGGAGGTTTTGTCATAAGTATGAACCAGCCCTAACTGGATTAATTTTTTTTTTCATTTTTCATTTATTCTAGTAAACAATTAATAAGAAAAACACAATGTAGACAAAACACATTGCATTGCATTGCCAAAGCGAACCAATCACGGACACTATTTAATCACAAACTCGTGGTTTACTACATAATGGTCCTAAGGCTTATGAATAAATAAAGCTCTAAAAAGTACCTTTCTTTAAGGTAGAACTTCACAGGTTTTTTTTGACGACAGATCTTTTTGAATTACATCTTACTATACGTAGTTTGACCTGCTGATTCAATTTTTGACATTCATTTTTCTGTAAACAAATGTTATCGTCCACAATCATAAAATAACATCAATAAAATGCATGTCAAAAATACAAAACATTAATAAAGTTTATTACCAAAAATATTGTATTTTTTCATTTTCTATTTAGCATTTTCTATTTATTTTTTTATTTTCTATTTTATTTTCTATTTTTTTATTTTCTATTTATTTCTATATGTATCTTAAATAATAAAACATTTTTTTTAAACTAAAAAAATAAAAATTAAAAAAAATTTTTTTTTGGCGTTAATAATATGGTCGAGCGACTACTCGACCTCATGGATCCGAGGATCCGAGCGCGTCATACTAACCTCTCGGATACTAGGTCAGCTGAGATTTTCAATTAAAAGCAACTTTTAAAGGAATGGTTCAAAATGTAGTTTCTCGGCGTCAATTAAAAAAAATTAAACGAAAATTAAAAAAAATTGATTCGTTATTTTTAAACGAAAGTTTGGAAATAGTTAGATATAGGCTTTTACCATTTTTTTTATTATAAATGATTAAAAAAGGACGTCAGGATTTTTTTTACGATATATTTTTGTAAAAAAGTCTTTTTTGCAATTTAAAAAAATCCTGAGATCATTTTGAACCCAAACCACCTCTGAAAGTTGCCCCTTATATTACTCTAATTTATTATAAAATTGTGCCCAAAATAACGAATCAATTTTTTTAAAAGGCCTTATTGTGGTTTTCAGAGCTTATTGTGGTTCCATGGACATCTGTTGCGAACTGGACAAAATTTTCGGTGATGTTTTTATAACCACTGGATAGCACAGAGTCTTAACTTTTAATAGCACCCCACTTTTATGGGCCAAAAATTAATATTTATGATGATATGCGACTTGTAGTCCAAGTGTTCAAAACTGTGAAGTTCTACCTTAAGCTATTTAAAGTGTTTTAGTGCAGAAGCGGTAACTTGATTTTCAGAAAGACAGTTCCATTCGGAAACAACTCTATTACAAAAAAAAGAATTTACGGCAGTTTATCCTTGATTTTTGAACCTTTAACTTTAAGAAATAACCCCTTGTGGAATTATAGTTTAATGAAAAAAGTAATTTGGGTTAATATTAATATTCATAATAAACCATATAAGCTTAAACCACAGTTTTTAATTCCAAGCTAAGAATATAAATTAAAGGCGTAAATCTAATTCAACACCCAACCGGTGCCCTTTCTTATGTTAAAAACCTATTAGTTTAAACGTATATTTTTTTACCCTTTTTAGTATGTTTTTTATATTTCAATGTTTCTACCCCATCGAAATCCGAAACCTTTGACGTTTAGCCCTTAAATGAGTAATTTCAAGCTTATTTAGCCTTGAAATATGTTTTAAGTATTTTTACAGGCATTATAGTACGTACTACTTTGTAATTATTTATAAAAATAGTACAAAAAGTAGGGATTTGGAGCTTCGAAGTTAGTCTGGAGCTCTGAAAAACGAAGTTTTAATAAAGAATTTCGAAGTTCCAGCGAACAGCAATAATTTTGATTTTAAACCCTTAAATATGCCACAAAAAATCGGTTAAAACTGCAAAAAATAATGAATCTTCCGCTGCTTTAAAAAAATCAGAAACACAAAGCGACAATATCCTTCTATAAACGTTCGTACAGCACAATGTAAAATAGAATTTTTGTAAATTACAAACCAATGAGCTGCTCATTTCACTAGGAGTTGTTGTGTTTTGAACGGAAAAAATACTAAAGTTATTAGTATTGTTCATAGTCGGTTGAAAATCGTTCATTTTATGTGACCAAAGAAAAAATAGTAAAAAATCCTTCATATACGAAACTGGAACGGTACCAATCGATCTTTCATTAAAATGATCATTTGATTTTTCTGTAATTTTTTTGTTTCTTAGCATTCGTTTTAACGTTTCGTTGTTATTTCGTTCAAGTCATTGGAAGTTTATAACTGTAAAATTTCACTTTAACAATAAGTTTTTCATAAACCGTAAAAATTTTCATTTCAGCATTATTTCAAACGATCTAAAACAATCGGTGTTAACAAATCATGGAAATTTAAAAATTACATCTTTTTTTGTAGTTCTGGCAAAACGCAGCTGTATTTTTTGTATTGGAGTCATTTTGGTGGTTTTATTTGCCAAAATCACATATCATAAAAATAAAACAACAAATATGCCTTATATAAACTATATTGCATCATTAGATTTAGTGCATAGATCACAATTTTTCAGATTATGAAAAGTTGAAGAAATCTTGTAGGGGATGTTCTAAGTGGAACGTAAAATTATTGACGTGACTCTAATTGTGTCTTTAACGATAATTTTTTTTAAAGGAATTGCTGTTATGTCATTAAGATGTCATTTAGAAGGCGCTTCGCTTAAAGAGCACTTCCTTAATTTGGGCACTAAATTTGTTTTAACAATATAATTATGTAGTTATGTACTTTTTTATATAGTATATTTTTGCCTTTTTACTGCATTTTTAAAGTTTTAAATTATAATTTAACATACCAATTGAGAAAGAAATTTTAGATAAATTTGGAAAAAAAGTGCATTCATCAAAATTCAACACGTTTATATATGTAAACTAATTATTGTTTTTAATAACACTAAAATGATTTATCAAAAGCCACCACACATTACTCAGATACATATAGTGCCTCAAATCAATCATATAGTGCCTCAAAACGGTTAAAGTCAGAAGCACTCTTAGTTGGCTTTTGTTAAGGATTTTGGCTCTGATTATGGCTTTGGCTTGGCTTTATTTACTGCTCTAATTTGGCTTTAAATACGATATTTAAGCTTTTTTCTTTGCGGCTAGTTACGGTATACGCCTAATATACGCCTTAATCAGTGTTCCTTATTTATTATAGCCATATAATCAAAGCCATGTAGAGTTCGTTCTTTCTAAATTGTGTTCTATTTAGGGCACTAAAATGTGTCTGCTAAATTTTAGCCGCCCCTTCCCAAAATTGTCTGACGTATCTATATATTTCTAGCAACAATTATAATATTTTGATTTTTATTCAGTAACAATTTTCATGTTTTACTTTTAATATTACTAGCCATAAAAAATGCTCTAAGAATAGAGTAGGAAAAAAGGCAAATTACCCCTAGGCGTATGTTTATACAGCAAATATGTGGACTAGTCCGAGATGGGCGTATGTTTACTGTAGCAATTTACTCTCTGGCATGTGCAGTTTCTCGGTAAATAAAAAAATGTAGACCATATGATAATCAATTTTTATTCGGTGAATCAATTACACACCTAATTTTAATTCCTTTTTAGTCAGAGAAAATTGCCATTGAAAAAGTCATGCTCATAATTGCAATTTTTGACAATCACGAAATCGCTGCTTTTAAAATTAAGTTTGTAATTGCATGTTTTAAAACAACTAAGATTTAAAAAGTTGCAATTTGGCGAATGTCAAAGATTAGTGTGAGCGATTTTTTTATGCTCCAAATAAAGAACAACTAAAACTGGGTTGTGTAATTGCTTTACCGAATAAAAACTGATTATCATAATGGTATATATTGTTTATTTTGGGAGCAAATGCACATGCCAGATGCTAATTCACTACAGTCCACATACGTCCACCTTGGAATAAAGGCAACGTGGCTGGTGCAGTTGTTTAGAGAATAACAAATGGGAGGCCACACATGATGGATCAGAATGTTCACGTTTACTGTTGTTTATAAGACCAGTAAGTTAAAAGGAATGAGATTTTTAAAAGTTTCCACACAAAAAATATCATTTACCGTTGCCGATTTTTTGGTAAATCTAAACCTATTCGTTTATTATAGATTGGGATTAAACAAAATTTAAACTTTAAATTTTTGGCTACTTGGGCTTCTTAAAAATTTATATTTTTATAAATGCTTTTATCTAAATACAGTAACAGTACATCAAAAATTTATTTGGACGTTTTTCTTTTAATTTATACAAATTCTAAACAAGAGTAAAATCTCAAAATATAAAACCATATTTAAATTATATTTGGAAGTGTTCTTAAAATATTTTTAAATATGAAAATCATTTTGTAAATAGCTACCACTAGAAAAACATTAAATTTCAATTTCTAAAGTAAAATAAGACAGCCGAAAGATTGAGGAAATGATTTAACAAGTGATGTGACTCTAAATTTAATTTTTTTTCCTATTTTATTACCCGTCAGAATTTGCAGATTTCCAAGTACGCACAATAAAAAAGATTTAGCTTTTTAAGAAATGATTGCATTTACACCAAAAAAAGTATAAAAAATTCCAAAGATTTCTAATTTTTTTCGTTGTCTAAACTATCAATTGCTTATTTTCTGGCATAATTTAGTTATTAAGAGGGAAAAATTTAATAGTTAAAAATGGATTTAAAATTAAAT
The DNA here is from genome assembly GCA_030248175.1 of Microlaimidae sp. YZB2_3. NCBI lineage: Eukaryota > Metazoa > Nematoda > Chromadorea > Desmodorida > Microlaimidae > Microlaimidae sp. YZB2_3. Next base: position 15,913 of record JASAMX010009713.1, on the reverse strand, counting down.
TTTTTATAATTCTAAAAATGTTGATAATTGAGCAAAAGTTTATTACACTTGTTAAAAAAGACTTTATACGCTTTTAAATGATGTCATTTTATATTAATCCGGTACTTTTTTTATTTTTGCAAAATACTGAGATTTTGTGATTGTCAAATAGAGGTTTTAATTGGGAAATTTCCTCTATAAACTATTAAAACTCAGTTTCAAATAAGAGAATGTTGTTCGTAAGGATAAGAGTAAGCTTTTTTAAAGCATATAAAAATGTTTGATTATAAATGTTCCTGTTTAAAGGAGACTTACTCTTAAAAGTTTAAATTTATGGCTTTATTATTTTTCAAGCTTAATTTTAAATCTAAGAATCAAACTTTAATTCTGTTACCGCAAATATTAAATGAAAGTTTGAGAAACATATATAAAAACATTATGGAAAAACTAACTAAAAACCTGTAACTATTATTTGTTTTAAAATATTGTTTTAAACAAAAATATTGTTTGGAATCACAGCAATAAGTTTAGTCATAATTTACTAAAGCGTGCCAAAAATCGTCCATATTATCGATGCTGTTTAAAAAGAAGACCCGGTTTAGAGTTGCTTCGCCAAAACAAACAGACCCAGTCTAAATGAACCCGGTAAAAAATATTGAAACCAATGTTAATTTTAATAATCTAAAAATATTAGAAGGACAGTTAAGACGTAGTATGAATGTTGATTTGGGTATGAACAGTTTCTAGCTAAACTCGTATAATATAGTTAAATCCATAAGACTATTTTAATAACTTCAATTTAAATCACCCACAGTCTATAAACAATTTAGAATGAGATTTATCTTTTTTAATGGTTTGAAGTAACCGAATAAAAATGCTTACATCAATTATAATACCCTCTAAAATGTGGGGAAAACACCTTGTGCAAATGGTAAGTTATTGAATAATTTGCAAAAAAAATATTTTCTTAAAAAGTATAGTGTCATGTTTTATTTGTATTCCCTTGCAATATTATTTAAACTCAAGTTTTTACCAAGGATTTCTCTACTTCATTATACGTCATTAGTAAATTCGAGAAATCATCTATATTTATGACTCAGAGCTTACGTTTATTTTATAGCCTTTCAAATATCCACTGGATTATAAAAAAATAAAAAGTAATTTGAAAATAAAAGTGGGCGCCTGATAATAACATTCGTTACAGCTACGTGAATCCCCGAAACATGTGTCTTACACATGTATATGAATATGAACCGAAACTTAATAGGTTTGCCCAGCTTATTTAACAAAATGTTTAATCCAAGCAAAACATTTTTACGTATCATGCGCTAATCCTATCAAAACATCGAATGCCGTTGCCAGTTTTCCCACTTTACACTGATTAATCATTGAATGCTTATTAAATGCCAAACCAACGAATATGAAAATGTTAAATTTTTACATTTTTCTCCTACTATTTTATACGTCATCGGTTGACGCTCAAATTAAAATTCGAATTAATAAAAGTGGAATTGACAAATTTCTGAAATCTTTAGAAGTTTGGACCTCGAAAAAATTTCAAGATGAAAAAAAATTGGACGATGCGAATGTGCAACACGGTACCTAATGCCATTTTTCTTCCCAAGAATTAAAAATTGTATGGCATGTTAAGCATACTTTACACCTGTTTTTGTAAACAGTGAAAAACAAGTGTTGTATATTAACTATTAAAATTTGGGTATTGTTAAATAAAAAAAATTATCAGAATTAATACCCGGGCAGAAATCTTTATCACTACTAGAATCTATTGACAGGGATTTTTTTGCAATTTGTTTATAGAGTTTTTTCTTATGCCATATTATTGTAATTTAAACAGCGGTTTAAAAACCATGATTACTTTCTGATCTAGCCTATCAATGTGTGGGGTTAAGCATAAACTAAACAATCTTGGACGAATACCGCCCGAGAAAAACTATTTTGGGAAACGGAAATTTAACAAGAAAAAATTGGCATCAAATATATTTGTTGCAATGTCATCACGGAATTTTGTTGGGGAAAACAGTATAACCATCACACTTCTTGGCAGTACCGCGTTTTTTTTAGAAATAATTAATTCATGTTTAGTACTTAGTGTAGAAAATTTACAAACTTTCTAAAATTTTTCAAAATTTTCTACGTTCTATTGTAAAAAATTTACAAATTCAAAACGTAATATTCTCAATCAGCTATGAACAATCATGACGGTTAATTCAATGTACACAAAGGTCCCGAGAAGAATTAAATATAATTGGTATATGATGTTGGTGAACTAAAAAAATGAGCATAAAAAGTTTAGAAAACCAACTATTTTGCTCTTTTTTCAACATTTTTCTAAAACAAGCGGTTGTATATATTTTTTTACTCATGTTTTTTTAGTCAACTACCGCTATATACGAATTATTTCCGTTTCTTCTCGAGATTTTTGTGTACATTGAATTAATCGTCGTGATTGTTTATAAACCATAGCTAAAAAAACAAGGGAGAAAATGACACCATCAACTTTTTTGGCGTCATTCGATCGCACATCTATAACATGAGTGCGAAAAATTTCGACACTGGAAGTTTTACACTGAAAAATGTACTGATCAACGGAACCCAATTTAAAGCCTTAACATTAAACAGTTTAAATGTCACTGTAGATTTTAAATCTACCAGCAGAATCATTTTCAAGATAAAAAACGAGGCAACTGCTTTCATAACCAAGGTAAATTTTAAACCCTAATGTATAATATGTTTTTATATAATTTTCTGTAAATTTAAAATAAATTTGTGAAATTTGCTAATAAAAGCATTAAAGACTGGTTGTGTTGGGTTTTGGTGTTTTTTGGTGTTGTGTTGTGGTTGGGTTTGTTTTGGTGTGTGTGTGGGCTGTGTGGTGTTTTGGTTCTGTGCTGGTGGTTTTGGGTTTTTGTCTTGGGTTTGGGTGCGTGGGGGGTTTTTGTTTGCTGTTTTTGTTGTTTGTTATTTTGTATTTGTTTATTTTTGTTGTAGTTGTTTTGTGTGTTTGGTGTTTGTGGTTTTTTTGTTTCGGTTGTGTCTTGTGGTTGGCTATATGGCCTGGTGCTTTTGCGGCGTTTTTGCTGTGTATCCCTTTTGGTGCTTCGTCTTGGTTTTCGCCCTGGCGTGCTCAATGCCATATTTCCTTCTATTTTTTTAAAATATTTTTTGATAAAAGCATTAAAACGTATTTAAACAGTATTAAATGTTCGAGGATCATCTACTTATATTTGAAGTTTAACCTTGTTTGATTACTATCGCGTATGAGACGTGAAATTTTAATTGTGTCTCGCTGTTTTCTGCTCATAGAAATATTTTCTCCAAATTTCACCAAAGCAATTAAAATTGAGTGAGCAGCGGAGAAAATGGTATCTGCTGCGTTTCAGACGCGCTTTTTCGTCTAAATAATTAGGTTAAAGTTAATTTAACAAGATTTTTCCCACTTTACTTGGCAGTACAAAATCGTCCAGAATTTTTTTTAAATCTATAATGATGATTTTTCTTTAGCATGTAGCACCGCCTACTTATAATATTAGAAATCAAATGTTATTTTACAATGTTTATGTATAACTTTTTAGTCAAAAAATGTCTGGAAATGTCAAGGTTGGTATATAATTGTGTTCTAAAAGAAACGACTTAAAACGGATAGAGTTTTTCAAAGTTATCGTAATAACAAGCAGCCAAGTGCAGATATTGGGTTGTCATATGCTTTTTCACATTTTTTTTGGCTGTTCTATGTTTTGAGAAAGTTGCAACGTTTAGTCATGATGTAATTTATTAAAAATTCTTTATTAACAATCGTCTAAATGTTTTTCGATTATTTTTGGCATTTTACTGTGCTATTTTAAAGCCATCAAACTCTACAATTTCCTATTTTAAGGGTTTTTACACAATTTTTTTGCATCTAAATGTCAATTTGTTGATTTTTATTTCAGATTTTTTGTTTTAATTTTTTATATTATATTTAAAACTTGAATTTTACAAATCAAAGCGTAACGAATTATACATAATCCAAAAAATAAATATTTTGCTGAGCTATCATTTTTGGTTAAGTAATAACGGCTTAGTTTTCCGAAATTTTTTTTTGATCGCTTTGTGTGGTACATTGCACGGTTACTGCTGTAAATTTATTATTTTGTGTGAATATTTTATTACCAAGATAGTTAAAACCCTCCAATTTAAAAGGACAGTGTTCAGTGTTAAAGACCTTTACAGAGTTATAACCTTATAGAATCATTTTTAGCCAATTAGAGCTTGGAAAAAAACGGAAATTTTTAATCTATTGGAAATCCAATTTATTCCCAAACGCTAATTGGCTAAAAGTGATTCTAACAGCTCCTCCCACAACCATTCCTACAGAGAAAAACATATATGACGTAATCACGAATACTATGTGACATTTTGAGGGTCCTTAAAATCATAACGTGACCGCTTGTTTACAAAGGTATCTTCCACAGTCATGCTAGGTTTTTCTTAATATTCTCAAATTTTGTCAGTTTAAGTTATTTTAGTTCACAAAAAATAAAACTAAATCGTTTTGCGCCTGGTATCAAGCTGCGTTTCATTCCTTAATTTATAGTATTAACCTTTTTAATCAAAATTTTTTAGCAAATTATTTTTTTAATAAACACATGTGATTTTTTTTAATATTTTCATAGTACCAACCGCAAATATAAAACAGGTGACCATGCCAAAATCCTTTAATAGCATTTGAATATTTAGATTAAAGTGAATGTTTGGCCAATTCAGCTTACAAATTATTTTGGATATCCTTTTGTTACCAGTGACTTATTTTGTTCAACTGATTTTAGCCAAGGAGAATTTAAAATCCAGTTTTTCGGATCAAAGGTAAGTTGATTTCAAGAGAAATTCATTAAATTTTTTTGCCTAAACTAAGTATTTTTCATATCCGCAATATTTTTTAGTTGTAACCATGCATCAATAAACGAAACATGCTTTACAGAAGCTTTAAAACCAATGTTAAAATTAAGTACTGTAAGCATGCTTGAAATTTTCAAATATGGCGTTTAATTTTTATTTTATAAATTTATTAAATCCATTTTTTGTACTTTAGTTTACTCCAAAGTTTTTTTTTAATTTTTTTAATAATAAATTTATTAGTCCGAAAAATTCACATTAAAGTAAAAATCACAATAGTATGCACAAACCAATACTTTTTACATCAAATACAAATTAAACTAATAATTATAAAGCCGCACAGGTAATATAAAATTACAACTCGTAATGCAGCTTGTTGGATACAATCAGATTTGTAATTCATAGAAAATTTCAAAATTGTGGATAAATTATTGTAAATATATTTTTAATAGTTTTCTTGACAATGCTTGTTTAATTGACTACGAAATTTTTTATAAGAGTTAGCTAAAACTACTTCACTAGGTAAATTATTCCAATGGTTTATTACACGATTTGAAAAGAAAAATTTAGCAATATCAAGCCGTGTTTGTTTGCCTTTGAGCTTAAGTCCGTTATTACGGGTTCTGTTGTTAGCTTCTACTCTAAAAAAATTATTAGTATCAATATCCACTAAACCTTTTAAAACACATGCAAAGGTCATTTTTAAAACGACGAAATTTTAAGCTTTCAAGTTTAAACTCTTTTAATCGTGTTCTATATCCAACGTAAGGAAAGAAACATCGAGCATACAACCTTCTAGTAAATACTCTTTGAACTCGCTCAATTATTTCCATGTCTTTGACATAATGAAAGGACCACACAAATGTTTCAAACTCTAAAATCGGGCGCACATATGTGACGTACGCTTTTAGCAACAGTGACATATCGCGTGAAGTGAAAGCTCGAAATAGCATGGATACCCGCGACATAGCTTTGGAAGCTATTTCCGAACAATAATTTGAGAATTTTAAAGCGTTGCTTATAGTAATTCCCAAATCCTTGACACAATTTTTTGAAGGAATAATATAATTATTTAATTCGTAGTTGAAGGACGGGTTGTTATGCCCTAAGTGTAAAGCGGAACATTTTTCTAGGGCAATGTTTAATTGCCATATTGATGATCGTTTGCAAAAGTTTGATAAAGCTTTGGAAAAATCATTAGCAGATTCTTTATCGGTTAAAGCTTTATAGAATTTCGCGTCGTCCGCAAACATTTTTATTTTTGTATTGTTGCCCAGTGCTTTAAGTAAATCGTTTATAAACAAGAGAAACAAAAGGGGTCCAAGGCCTTGAGGCACACCACTTGTGACATTTTTGTAATCTGAAAAAGACTAGCCTATTATTACTCTTTGTTTTCTATTTGACAAAAAAGATTTAATTTAGGTGAAAAGCTCATAATCAAATCAAATGTAATTTGCTTTTTAGCAAAAAAAAACATAATTCTGACAAAAACTTATTTTAGATCCTAAAACGCTTTCTTAACCTGATACAAGAATTGCTAAAAATTGAGATGCAAAAAGAAGCTGAAAAAATAATTTGCCAAAATTTCATCAATTATTTCAATCAATTTTTGGTTAGAAAAATCACCGCTCTTCAAATGGTCTACGAAATTGATCCAAGGTAAAACAATTTCATATTATATTTTTCCATCTACTGAATAAAAAAGATACGGGAGATTTGGAGCGGGTCCGGCATGGAATGCTTTTAAAATTCAATATACTTGTATTTTGGTTTGGCTCAGAAAGTATCTTGAAAGGCTCAAAATTTTGAATTACAGTTTTTTGTAAAAAAAAAACAATTTATTTTATTAAACAAATAAACCCCACCACCTCACCAAGCACATTAAAAAAATAAGCGTTCAATACTATTTTTAGCTAACCATAAAATTATTAAATTGGTTTTTAAAAGCCACTTTCTTTTAAGCAAACATAGTTGCTAAAAATGTTTTAGCTGGCGAGGGCCTTAGAAAACTAAGGGTGCACTTCATGCTTCACTACCAGATCATTTTAGGTTGAATTCAGCTTTTGGTTGGGGACTTTCACCCCCCGGCTGGGAACCATGGAATGCACCCTTAGTATTTTAAGGCCCTCGCCAGCTGAAACGTTTTTAGCAACTCTGGTTGCTAATGTTTCGCTGGGTTCATTACCCTGGTCCAAGAGTCAGCTTAAAAGGCAATCGCTCAAGGATCCGCCAGGTACCGCGTTTCGGGCTGCGAGTGAAAGTTCCCAGCCAAAAGCTGAATTCAACTTCAGAAGTTTTTCCTTTTTAATGATTCAAAATTAATATTTTGATGAATAAATCATTATGAAAGATAAAAATAAAAAAGGTTTACATTTTTCTTTGCCTTCCAATAGTTTATTTTTTGTTTTTGACAAATCATCGAAAGATAAATATTAAATACATGAGAGTTAAAACATAAAAAAGAAGAAGAAGCAAACTCTGAATCCCAGAATTTACTCACGTTGTCTAATTATAGTGGAAGTGGGTCCGCTGGGCTAAATCGCACCATGACACCACCGTGCCACGGCCACTCATGAAAATGTTATTTTTTTATTTTTCCCATAAAACAGAATACACAAGGCCGATGTTATTTGGCACTAACCTCGGAACCAAATATTACAAATAACAATATCATAACAAAAAATCAATATTATCACAATGTATGCCTCAGTCGGGATCGGGACTCGATACAAGAACCTTTTGTATGTAAGACGTACGTTCTGCCACTGTGCCACAAAGCGAGATTGTAAGCGGGCTTGGACGGGCTAAGGGATAAAAACTTTTTTATAGTGGTGTAAATTTTCTTCGACGGGACGCCGGCCTGGGCATAACAAGCTAAAAATTTGTCGTGTCGGCCTGGACCTGGCCAAAAATTCTAATGGGATGTCTAAGAATTTCGACTTGCTTACATCTCTGCACTAAACAACCTTTGTTTTCAAATAAGTCGTTTGCAACAAAAGTGTTGTTTTGTATATTTCAAAAAACAAACAAACAAAAAACAAAGTGAATCTCCAAAATTTAAACTTTTGGCCGAATATAATAGCAAAATTTTTATGCCCGATTTATTGAATAATAATAATTCATTAAACAATAGGGGAGAAGTTCCGTAGCCACGGTTCTTCCTCTTCTTAAATATCTCTCGCTTTAACTAGGAGTTGATAGTATTTGAACGCATTTATTTACTAGCCTAAATATTTACTTATGTAAGATTCAAGGATTGAAAGTTAAAATATACTTGCGCTTCTCCTGCATTACAATTTTAGCAGAAGAAGATAAACCGTAAAATAGTTTTAGATGCAAAAAATTTTGAGATCAATTTACACATTTTTTTTAAATTCTAAACCTTGAATCTTCCGTAACTGAGATTGAGATCTAAAGAGTGCTCCACAAAGGTTAAATCAAAATAATTGTTTGGTTGAAAAATCGCGGAAAAAATAATGAACGTATACTGCTAATTGACCAATTAGCTGCTCGCGATCCATACTTATGCAAACTAAACGACACGGTATACATTTTATTTCTCACGAGATTATTTACCAATTAATTAATCATGGAACATTTACATATCATATGACCTACACTAAACATAAAAAACTAAGATACAGATTCGAAATCATAAAATTCAATTGAAAGTTTAGGCATTTGGAATTTTTGCATACTGAATTTAACCTTTTTTTTCCTAATAATTGTCACGTTTCAAACAAAAAAAAAATGTGCATAGCAGAACAGTTGCACGCAAAATACAACCAAATTTAGTAAGCCAAATACAGCCAAATTTTTTACGTTTTGAACGCGATACTTGAAACTAAATAGTGAGAAAGGCTAAAAAACTTATACCGGCGAAATTAGAGTGTGTGTATATTGGTTTTTAATTTAAAAACACAAAAAATCATATAACAATATGGATGCACCTTAATAACTACTTTTCTATTTATTATACTGTATTTTTTTTGTAAAACCAGTCAATTTCTGTAAGTAAATAGATTAAATTTGTATCGAAATTTATGATCTCTGTAAAATACACGCTGTAATTGTTGCAAAAGCATTACTTTAAAGCGAAACAAAAAGTTTACACACAAAAAGTCGTACAGTTTGGTTTACACACACACCTTTAAGAAGTACGGTTTGGTTAGATTTAGGCGTTTATTATATATTTTAATTTAATTTATGATTCCGCATCTTTATATTATATTCGACGAAAAAAGCAAAATAAAACTGCATCAACACATTGTGTGAAATAAATGAAAATTAGTTTTCCGTCCAGTCTGCTAGTGGTCCTTGTGATTTTATATCCGGAACGTCCGCATTATTGTCCGGATTTTTTTTGGAAAAATTGTTGAGATGTAAAATCGTAAAATCGACCCTGAATTCACTAAAGTAATGTTTATTCTAAAAGTAGACGTTGATTTTTTTTCCTTAGATGCAATAAAACCCATTTAAATTGTTTAAATTGTCTAATAATTAACAAAACCGCCAGCCTCTCGAGCGCCTCTCAGCCGCTCGAGCGCCTCTCGAAAAAGTAATAACCCGATACAAAAACTAATTTATGATGCTTTAAATCAATTTCTTTTACATGAATTGCATTCCTTGTGCAGTTCTAGAGTGTTTTTAGTGTAAAAACGTACCTAATTAATTAAATTTCATTAATAAATGCCCAAAAACGCTCTCGAGAGTCTCGCTCGAGAGGCTAACTTTATGCGGCAAACACTAAATTCCACCGACTCCGACTCCGACTCCGCCTCCAATTTCTGCAAATTATATATTGATGTGCAGGTTAGGCGGAATTAACAAAATCTCGATCAAAATGAACCAATCTGAATGTTTTTTATATCAATTTGGCTCTTTTTACATGTATTTTTTTAGAAATTATTAATTTTTAACTGCATTACACTATAAAAACATTAAATTACGTTTAAAAATCCTAAAATTTCTAAATTTTAAAAGAAATTTAATTAATTAATCTTGAGAAACTGAATAACTTCCAATTATAGATAAACTTCCAGTCTAGTGCAAAAAATGGTTTAGATTTGTGCTTTGTTTTGTTTGATAAAGGATTTTTTATATAAATATAGGTTTTGGTTAAGGATTAAGATTCACGGTTTTTGGTTTTTAAATTATAACATTTGTTATGATAAATATCAAAGATGTTTTATGTTAGAAAATTCGCAAAAAAAAATTTAAGACAAAAAAAAACATAATTTTTCCTAAGCCTAAGCGAAACCTACGAATCAAGATAAAAATCTAAAAAAGCTTAAAAGCTATTAAAATTCCGAATAGTTCACTACTTAAATTAAAAAAAATATTTATTTTGGAAGAAATTATGCCGAAAATATTTTTTCCGGACACCAAGAGGTTTTAAAAGTATTGCAGAAAGCTTTAAAAACTTTAAAACTCAAAATTTGGCTAATTTGGCTGATATATTGCACGAAAATTACGTAAATTTAATCAACACTGACAAAATTTGCATAATGTTAAAAACTACGGTAAATTACGGTAGATTTTGGACGGAGTCGGAGTCGGAGTCGGTGGAATTTAGTGTTTGCCCTTTATGCACCCCCTGTGGTCACGAAAGAAAATACAAGATGGACTACTTTAAACATGGACAAACTACTAGTTTAAACCGTTATTTTACAAAAAAAACAACCCATTAAATTATAATAGTTTTTTAATAAATCTTAGACAAAGTGATAAATTTAAATAAATTATCATGATAAAACTCATAAACAATCTAAATCGTGGACTATAGACCTTAGTTTTCTTAAGTAACCTAAGCAAAACTTTAAAATCAAACAAAACATTAAATTTAGCTTGATTTTAAGGTTTTGCTTGGTTGCTTAATTATAGCTGCTTGCTTGATTATAGCTGTATTATCAATGTTTTGGATTATATCGATTTCCAGGTGGGGTCATGTGAGAATTCAAAGTTTCGCTATATAAATTAAGTTAATAATGTGCTCTTGACTACCTCTTAAAAACAATAATTGTTAAATAAAATTAAAGTCATAGTACGGTGTCACAAAAAAATGGCAAAAAGAAACATGGACACCCCGCCAGATCAGGTAACAAAACACTTTCCTTATAAATAATATATATTAAAAATATACAAAATGACACAAAATTAACAAACGGTACAATGTATAATTTTTCAAAACATTAAAAATTTTTTTTAAATATGCATGTTGTAAAAATATGACGGGAAGCGTTTGCTGAAGAAGTCCCAACTTCTCCTCATATTTGTCCAGCCTGTCCAAACAAGGGACGAAACAGGCTTTTGTTATAGGTCTCCTTTTTAATGCAAAATTATTTTATACGGTCAATTTTTGAGAACCAAAAATTTGAGCTATATGTATGTCTATCCTTTTTAGGTTGTATTAAACCATCTAATAATTTTATTCAATATGTCAAGTAAATGGGTACAATTTTTTAAAAATTTTTTATTAGGGAAATTAAGGTTTAAAGTCCACGATAAATGTTACTTGTGAGTTTTATTACGATAGTTTATTCGAAAAATAATTGTTTTAAACTATCCATCTTTCCGGTAACCACTTATTTGGGTTATACTTGAAGAATACCAAAAATTATTTGTTTTGTGTGTATTTAAAAAGGTTTAACCACAGTTATGCTTATAGAAAATTTCATAAATTTGAAATGTTAAATTTGAAAAAAAGTGTTGGTAGGATTCCCATACGCGTCCCAAAATTCGATTTGACCTACCCTTGAGTAAAATACACTTATAAAACATCTTCATAACCTAAATTGGACCCGAGACTTGATTTTTGTGGCTATTTTAGAGATTTGAGCTTTTCATTAGGAGTAATACGCCGATTTATACCCGAAAATTGTCCTATTTTGGCATGTACAATTCATGTTATCAAAAAAATTTTTGTATTAAGCCTTTAATCAAATTAATAATATTATATTCGTATTACTAAGTGTCCGGCAGTTACAAATATACTTTTATTTTTTTATGGTACCAACCAATTTTTTATAATAACCGTTCAAATACCCATCAAATTTTAGTTGTGAAAAAATTCACATTTTTAAAAACAACTTATTTTAATAAAAATCAATTATATTACAATTTTATTTGATTTTTAGGTTTTGCTTAGGCTTAGGAACAATAAATCGGTGAAAAACTAAGTTTAAATTACGTTTAAAGCCAAAAAAACTTTGTTGTCTATGTTTTTGGTGGTCCATGTAACTTTCGAATTTTTAATTTTTTTGAAAATTTTTGAGTTCTTCAGACTTCTAGCATTGTTAAAACATAGTTTTTAATTTAATTTGTGTGTTTACAATTTTTTTATTAACATCATAAATTGCATATGCTGAAAAAGGTCATTTTTTGGGTATAAATTGGTTCATAACTCTTTTCGATAAGTTCAAATCTTAAAATTAACCATCAAAACGAAGTCTGCGTGTCCGATTTAGTGTAAAAAGATGTTTTATATGTATATTTTACTTTAGGATCGGTCAAATCGAATTTTGGGACGCGTATGGGAATCGTACCAAAAGTGTTTTGGTATGCAATAAAAAGATTTTTTGTAATTGATAAATATTAAAGTTGTAAGCGGGTGCATAAAGTTAGCCTCTCGAGCGAGCCTCTCGAGCGCCTCTCGAGAGCGTTTTTGGGCATCTATTAATGACATTTAATTAATTAGGCAAGTTTTTACACTAAAAACACTCTAGAACTGCACAAGAAATGCAATTCATGCAAAAAAAAACTAATTTAAAGCATTCTAAATCAGTTTTTCTATCGGGTTATTTACTTTTTCAAGAGGCGCTCGAGCGGCTGAGAGGCGCTCAAGAGGCGCTCGAGAGGCTGGCGGTTTTGTTAATTATTAGACAATTTAACCGATTTAAATGAGTTTTCTTGCATCTAAGGAAAGAAATCAACGTCTACTTTTAGATTAAACATTACTTTAGTAAATTCGGGGCCGATTTAACGATTTTACGACTCAACAATTTTTCCAAAAAAAATCCGGACAACAATGCGGACGTTCCGGATATGAAAACACAAGAACCACTAGCAGACTGGACGGAAAACTAATTTTCATTTATTTCACACAATGTGTCGATGCAGTTTTATTCAGCTTTCTTTGTGAAATATAATATAAAGATGCGGACTCATAAATTAAATTAAAATATATAATAAACGCCTAAATCTAACCAAACCGTACTTCTTAAAGGTGTGTGTGTAAACCAAACCGTACGATTTTTTGTGTGTAAACTTTTTGTTTCGCTTTAAAGTAATGCTTTTGCAACAATTACAGCGTGTATTTTACAGAGATCATAAATTTCGATACAAGTTTAATCTATTTACTCTCAGAAATTGACTGGTTTTACAAAAAAAAAACAGTATAATTAATAGAAAAGTAGATATTAAGTTGCATCCATATTGTTATATGATTTTTTTGTGTTTTTAAATTTAAAACCAATATACACACACTCTAATCTCGCCGGTATAAGTTTTTTAGCCTTTCTGACTATTTAGTTTCAAATTGCGCGTTCAAAACGTAAAAAATTTGGCTGTATTTCGCATACTAAATTTGGTTGTATTTTGCGTGCAACTGTTCTGCTATGCACATTTTTTTTGTTTGAAACGTGACAATTATCAGAAAAGGTTAAATTCTGTATGCAAAAATGCCAAATGCCTAAACTTTCAATTGAATTTTATAATTTCGGGTCTGTATCTTAGTTTTTTTATGTTTAATGTAGCTTATATGATATGTAAATGTTCCATGATTAATTAATCGTTAAATATCTCGTGAGAAATAAAATGTATACCGTGTCGTTTAGTTTGCATGAGCATGGGTCGCGAGCAGCTGATTGGTCGATTAGCAGTATACGTTCTATATTTTTTGCGCGGTTTTTCAACCAAAAAATTATGTTGATTTAACCTTTGTGAAGAACTTTTTAGATCTCAATCTCAGTTATGGGAGATTCAAGGTTTAGAATTTAAAAAAAAATTGTGTAAATTGATCTCAAAATTTTTTGCATCTAAAGCTATTTACTGTTTATTTTCTTCTGCTAAAATTTGTAATTGCAGGAGAAGCGCAAGTATATTTTAACTTTCAATCCTTGAATCTTACATAAGTAAATATGTAGGCTGGTAAATAAATGCGTTCAAATACTATCAACTCCGGTTAAAGCGAGAGCTATTTAAGACGAGGAAGAACCGTGGCTACGAAACTTCTCCCCTATTGTTTTATGAATTATTATTATTCAATAAATCGGGCACAAAAATTTTGCTATTATATTCGGCCAAAAGTTTAAATTTTGGAGATTCACTTTGTTTTTTTGTTTGTTTGTTTTTTTGAAATGTACAAAACAACACTTTTGTTGCAAACGACTTATTTGAAAACAAAGGTTGTTTAGTGCAGAGATGTAAGCAAGTCGAAATTCTTAGACATACCATCAGAATTTTTGGCAAGGTCCTGGCCGACACGACAAATTTTTAGCTTGACATGCCCAGGCCGGCGTCCCGTCAAAGAAAATTTACACCACTATAAAAAAGTTTTTATCCCTTAGCCCGTCCAAGCCCGCTTACAATCTCGCTTTGTGGCACAGTGGCAGAACGTAAAGCTTACATACTAAAGGTTCCTGTATCGAGTCCCGACTGAGGCATACATTGTGATAATATTGATTCTTTGTTATAATATTGTTATTTGTAATATTTGGTTCCGAGGTTAGTGCCAAATAACATCGGCCTTGCGTATTCTGCTTTATGGGAAAAATAAAAAAATAACATTTTCATGTGTGGCCGTGGTACGATAGTGTCATGGTGCGATTTAGCCCAGCGGCCCCACTTCCACTATAATTAGACAACGTGAGTAAATTCTGGGATTCAGAGTTTGCTCCTTCTTCTTTTTTATATTTTAACTCTCATGTCTTTAATATTTATCCTTCGATGATTTGTCAAAAACAAAAATAAACTATTCGAAGGCAAAGAAAAATGTAAACCTTTTTTATTTTGATCTTTCATAATGATTTATTGATCAAAATATTGATTTTGAATCATTAAAAAGGAAAAACTTCTGAAATTGAATTCAGCTTCTGGCTGGGAACTTTCACCCCGCAGCCCGAAACGTGGTACCTGGCGGATTCTTGAGCGATTGCCTTTTAAGCTGACTCTTGGACCAGGGTATTGAACCCAGCGAAACATTAGCAAACAGAGTTGCTAAAAACGTTTCAGCTGGCGAGGGCCTTAGAATACTAAGGGTGCACTCCATGGTTCCCAGCCCAGGGGTGAAAGTCCCCAGCCAAAAGCTGAATTCAACCTAAAAAGATCCGGTAGTGAAGCATGAAGTGCACCCTTAGTTTTCTAAGGCCCTCGCCAGCTGAAACGTTTTTAGCAACTTTGTTTGCTTAAAAGAAAGTGGTTTTTAAAAACCAATTAAATAATTTTATGGTTAGCTAAAAATAGTTTTGAACGCTTATTTTTTAATGTGCTTGGTGAAGTGGTGGGGTTTATCTGTTTAATAAAATAAATTGTTTTTTTTTTACAAAAAACTGTAATTCAAAATTTTGAGCCTTTCAAGATACTTTTTAAACCAAACCAAAATACAAGTATATTGAATTTTAAAAGCATTCCATTCATTGTTTATCAAAAAAAAAGGATTAACACACAGACAAATAAACAGCTCAATTATAAATAGAATAGGATTATATATTTATAAATTATAATATGTTTAATAATCGGTTGGTTGAAGCGCCATAGTAGCCCAAAAAATCAGTTTATATTTTTCAGAATTCTGAGTTGAACAGATTGTGGTCATTTTTTAGCAAGTTATTATTGATATTTTGGATCATTTTTATCCGTTTTTGTACCTACGCAGCAGGGTTTGTGCATTAAAGCCAAGAGATGTTTGTTTGTTAGCCACGGAATCACAACAGTGTCCTAAAAGGTGGAAATCCACTCAAATTTAGGGGGCAATCACCAAAAATCCTCATTAGTGTTTTAGTACTATAGGAGTCCCCCCCTAAATTTTACATTATTTTGCCCA
>JASAMX010009712.1:0-31214 GCA_030248175.1 Microlaimidae sp. YZB2_3 | reverse complement strand
GTGGGTTACGGCTAACCCTTTTGCGTGCCCGTTCATAGACAGAAAGAGGTTAACCACCTACTAGATGCTTCACGCATGTTGGAAGGCAAATGTTTAAATAAATAGAATTTTACTAATATTGTTTACCCGATTAGGGTAAATAAAAACTTTTAATTTATGGAATTTTTTGTAAAACTTTAAAGCTATATAGAAGTTCAATTAAAGCCGTCGCGATCTACAAAATTTTAGTATGAAAAACCGAAGGGTAGATTTTATTTTCTGCGTTTTCGTATGTGAATTATTATTTAGCCGTATGATTTATTATTATTATTAAATTAATTATTATTTATTTTATTTTTAGGTTGGTTTGGAACGCCGGCCTCGACGGCGCCGGCGGCGTCGACCGCAGCAAGCTCCTCTTTCAGCTTCGGAACTCCTGGGCCCACTGCAACACCGTGAAAACTGGCGGAGGTCTCTTCGGAGCTCCGGCCACCACAACCCCGGGCACTGGCCTCTTTCTCTCGGACAGGTCCTTTAATTTCAATTTTAAAAATAAAAATTTTTTTATTAAGGTACATTAAATTCATTAAATTTATTAACAAACACCATCATGCTTATTTTTATGCTTGTAAATTGAAGCTACTTATCCTGTTAATTTTTTAAAAATATTAAATTCAGTTAGGTATATAATACATCAAAAATACTACAAAATCACGTTTTGTATAAAATATTTTTTCTTTAAAAAAAAATTTATTGTCACAAACACAACGTAACAAAACATTACTTTTTCATATTTATGCCTAAATGACATTATTGTAGTCAGATAAAGCATAATTAATCCAATAAAAACTTAAATCAATAGTTCAAAAACAAATTCCCAGAATGACCCTCGACCACTTAACCATAGTTGTTTTTGGTCAGGTACGCTAGGGGGGAGGTCCACCCCCGCAGGCAGACCTGTGCATTGGTGTATTTTGGGGGGGAGACAGAGGGGTCCACCCCCCCCCCCCGCCCTAGAGCCAAAATTTTGGACCCCCCCGAGAAAAAAAATTCAGGGCTTCCCCCCCTCCCCATAGATAAACACGGTCAAAAAGCTAGGGGGGTATCCCCTAGCTTTCTAGGGGGGGGGGGTCTACCGGGGGGGAAATTTTGAAACCTAGAGGGGGCTCAGGTGGGGTCGAATTTTTGAAGCAAAATACTTTTAAACCATTAAAGGTTTAATAATAGGTTTTTTATAGGATATATTACTACATCTCATTGAATAAAAAGCGATATTCAGGTATAAAAAGGGGTAAAAACATGAATTTGTGTTAAAAATTTACGTTTTTGGAAGAAAATTTAGCATAAAAAAGTACTGTAAATGTTTCTCAGAGGGGGAGGAGGGGGGGGGGGGGTCAGATTTTAAAATCTAGAGGGTGGTTAGGGGTAAAAAATTCAAAATTTGGGAAGGGGGGGGGCCCCCTAAGATTTGAGGGGGGGGCGGGGCAAAATCTTCCAGGCTAGGGGGAGGGTGGACCCCACCCTACCCTTCCCCTTGTTCATCTATGCTCCTTCTCCTTGCAAGCTCCTCAGAGCGGTCCGGCCTGACCTTCTCGCTAGCGAGGCCCACCCCCCTCCCCTTCTTCGTCCAATTGGAGGGTATTTTTTTTTATTTTCTGTCAAAAACACGGTTTTTTAGTTAAAAACAGTGTTTAAATACACAATTTAGGCCAAACAGGCTGTTTTCTGAATATACATAAAATTTAATATTAGACCTAAAAACACTTAAATTATTGAGTTAAAAAAATTTTGCTAAAAATTTGGACCCCTGGATCTTGGAAATTGGCACCCCCACCCCCCGGGTTGAAAAACTCTGAAAAGCCAGGGGGGGTCCGGACCCCCCCCTTTTTTTTTTTTTTCTGGACCCGCCCCCCTCTAAAAAATTTTGGCCTTCCACCCTGGCGGTGGACCCCCCCCCCGCCAGCGGGACTGATGAAAAACACCTATGGTTAATAGTGGGTCAAGGGTCGTTCTCCAAAACTGTTTTGAAACTATTGATTTAAGTTTTTATTGGATTAATTATGCTTTATCTGACTACAATAATGTCATTTAGGCATAAATATGAAAAAGTAATGTTTTGTTACGTTGTGTTTGTGACAATAAATTTTTTAAAGAAAATATTTTTTATACAAAACGTGATTTTGTAGCATATTTTTGATGTATTATATACCTAACTGAATTTAATATTTTTTAAAAAATTAACAGGATAAGTAGCTTCAATTTTGAGCATAAAAATAAGCATGATGGTGTTTGTTAATAAATTTAATGAATTTAATGTACCTTAATAAAAAAATTTTTATTTTTAAAATTGAATTAAAAAAGGACCTGTCCGAGGAGAAAAGAGGCCAGTGCCCGGGGTTGTGGCTGGGGGAAGCTCCGAAGAGACTTCTTGCCAGTTTTAGCAGGTGTTGCAGTGGGCCCAGGAGTTCCGAAGCTGAAAGAGGAGCTTGCTGCGGTCGACGCCGCCGGTCTGTTGAGGCCGGCGTTGCCGAACCGACCTAAAAATAAAATAAATAATTTATAATTTAATAATAATAATAAATCATATGGCTTTACAACACTTAGGGGTGCGAACGCAGAAAATAAAAATCTACCCTTTTACTACTCTTAAATTCTAAAATTTTGTGATGGTGACGGTTTTAATTGAACTTCTATATAGCCTTAAAGTTTTACAAAAAAATTAACATAAACTAAAAAGTCTTCTCATTTACCCTAATCGGTAAACAATATTAGTAAAATTCTTATTTATTTAAAACATTTGCCTTCAACATGCGTGAACATAGGGAGGTGGTGACCTCTTTATATTATGTAAACGGGCATGTGAAAGAAGGGTTAACCGTAAACCCTCAAATTCTGGTAAGGGTAATGGAGTCTTCGAGGGTTGGAATAGGAATTGGAAAAAATTTTTAACTGCCGATTCCTTTTTTAAAATTTAAAGGTAGGTACTGCTTCTGATAGTTAATTTTGTTCGCTTAACCTGGGTGTATTAAATAAAAAACTGTATTTTTTTAAATCTTGTTGGTGTGGTTTTCAAACTTTCTACTTATATAAAAAAATTAAGCTACCTTTTGGCTGGCTTCAGTGGGTGATGGTTGACGAAAAAGGTTTCTAGCAGGAGGAGATGAAGGAGCGTAGTCGGACCGAAGCGATGCCCAACAACTTGTCAGCCAGGAAGCTAAAAGAGGACCGGCCGAGACGGCATTCCCTAAAAAGCCCTAGGTTTTAAGATAAGTTTTTGAATATCCGCCTAAATTCAGAAAAAAAGGCATTTTTGTGCAATATAAATTAAAGTAAGGACAAAGGTCTTTTTGTGCAACGTAAATTAAATAAAAAAAATACGTTTCACGTTTCATACCTGGAGCAGTGGATGCGGGAGCGGTGGACGTCGTCGCCGCAGCCGCCGTAGTCGCCCCGAACAGTGAGTTGGTACCGGCGGCCGGGGCGCCGAAGTTGAAACCTCCGCCGCCGGCCGCTACGGTCCCTCCGCCGCCGAACGAAAACCCGGGCCGGTTTCCCCGGAGCGCCGAGGAAAATCCTCCGTGGTCGCCGTTCCGCCCCGCGCTCAAGGGGACCGAACAAACCTGGAACGTTGTGAGAATTTACTTTGGCAGAATAGAGAAATAACATGTAACTCCAGAAATATGAGGCCTGAAACACAATTCGGAGTTTTTGAAAGAAAGAATGCGAAACAATTTGCTATTTTTAGCTTTTTGACGTGAAAATGGAGTCCCCATAAAAGTAGTGTAGTGCAAAATCCCCATGGCAAAAGTCCCCATAGCGCAGTGCAATTTTCCCATAACAATCAGAAATGCGTTTGCAAACTAAAATGTGTTAAAAAATCTAAGTTTTAATCATAAAAGCATAAAAGCATTAAAAATGTTTTACTTCTTTCCTAAGCCAGAGCAAAACCCTACAATCAAGCTAAATTTTATCATGATAAAATTTTGTTGTATTTTCAAGTGTCAAAATTTAAAGGAAATATTGCAAACGCATTATATTTATGAGGAATTTACACCACCTTATGGGGATTTTGACCTATGGAGAATTTGTTCATGGGGTTTTTCTACGGACCCTATTTTTCAGTCAAAAAGCTAAAAATAACAAAAAGGAAATATTGCAAACGCATTATATTTATGGGGAATTTACATCACCTTATGGCGATTTTTTAACGTTTATGGGGATTTTGGCCTATGGGGAATTTGTTCATGAGGTTTTTATACGGACTCCATTTTTCAGTCAAAAAGCTAAAAATAGCAAATTGTTTCGCATTCTTTCTTTCAAAAACTAAATTGTTTCGGCCTCATATTTCTGGAGTTACATGTTATTTATTCTATTCTGCCAAAGTAAATTCTCACAACGTTCCAGGTTTGTTCGGTGCCCCTGCGACGCAGGGCGGAACGGCGACCACCGGAGGATTTTCCTTCGGCGCTCCCAAAACTGGCGCGGCGGCCCCGGGGTTTTCGTTCGGCGGCGGAGGGACCGTAGCGGCCGGCGGCGGAGGTTTCAACTTCGGCGCCCCGGCCGCCGGTACCAACTCACTGTTCGGGGCGACTACGGCGGCTGCGGCGACGACGTCCACCGCTCCCGCATCCACTGCTCCAGGTATGAAACGTGAAACGTATTTTTTTTACTTTAATTTACATTGCACAAAAAGACCTTTGTCCTTACTTTAATTTATATTGCACAAAAATGCCTTTTTTTCTGAATTTAGGCCAATCTTTTGGTTTTTATGAAAATTTTAAGCTTTTTATTTAAATACCATATCGGCATAATGTTTAGTTACTGGCGGGTTGTTTGGAGCGACCGGTGCGACGTCTTCAGCAGCTGCTGCTGGAGGTCTTTTCGGTCAATCAGCAGCCACTGGAACCACCGGAGGTTAGCTTGATTTTTATATCGTGGAAAGTTTGAAAACCACACCAACAAGATTTAAAAAATAATTTTTTTATTGATACACCAGGTTAAGCAAACAAAATTAACTATCGGGTGCGGTACGGGTTACCTTTAAATTTTAAAAAAGGAATCGGCAGTTACAAAATTTTTTCCCAATACCCACTTATTCCAACCTCCCCCCCAGACACCCATTACCCTTACCAGAATTTGCGGGGTTACGGTTAACCCTCCTTCCGCGTGCCCGTTCATAATATAAAAGAGGTCACCACCTACCTATGTTCACGCATGTTGAAGGCAAATGTTTAAATAAATAGAATTTTACTACTATTGTTTACCCGATTAGGGTAAATAAAAACTTTTAGTTTATGCAAATTTTTTTGTAAAACTTTAAGCTATATAGAAGTTCAATTAAAACCGTCGCCATCACAAAATTTTAGAATTTAAGAGTCGTAAAAGGGTAGATTTTATTTTCTGCGTTCGCACGGCTAATTATTATTTAGCCGTATGATTTATTATTATTATTAAATTAATTATTATTTATTTTATTTTTAGGTCGGTTCGGAACGCCGGCCTCGACGGCGCCGGCGGCGTCGACCGCAGCAAGCTCCTCTTTCAGCTTCGGAACTCCTGGGCCCACTGCAACACCTGCTAAAACTGGCGGAGGTCTCTTCGGAGCTCCGGCCACCACAACCCCGGGCACTGGCCTCTTTTCTCTCGGACAGGTCCTTTTTTAATTCAATTTTAAAAATAAAAATTTTTTTATTAAGGTACATTAAATTCATTAAATTTATTAACAAACACCATCATGCTTATTTTTATGCTTGTAAATTGAAGCTACTTATCCTGTTAATTTTTTAAAAAATATTAAATTCAGTTAGGTATATAATACATCAAAAATACTACAAAATCACGTTTTGTATAAAAAATATTTTTTCTTTAAAAAATTTATTGTCACAAACACAACGTAACAAAACATTACTTTTTCATATTTATGCCTAAATGACATTATTGTAGTCAGATAAAGCATAATTAATCCAATAAAAACTTAAATCAATAGTTTTAAAACAGTTTTGGAGAACGACCCTTGACCACTTAACCATAGTTGTTTTTGGTCAGGTACGCTAGGGGGGAGGTCCACCCCCGCAGGCAGACCTGTGCATTGGTGTATTTTGGGGGAGAGACAGAGGGGTCCACCCCCCCCCCCCGCCCTAGAGCCAAAATTTTGGACCCCCCCCCTAGAAAAAATTCAGGGCTTCCCCCCTCCCCATAGATAAACACGGTCAAAAAGCTAGGGGGGTATCCCCTAGCTTTCTAGGGGGGGTCGACCCGGGGTGGAAAATTTTGAAACCTAGAGGGGGGTCAGGTGGGGTCTAATTTTCGAAGCAAAATACTTTTAAACCATTAAAGGTTTAATAATAGGTTTTTTATAGGATAATATTACATTTTATTAAATAAAAAGCGATATTCAGGTATAAAAAGGGTGTAAAAACATGAATTTGTGTTAAAAATTTACGTTTTGGAAGAAAAATTAGTATAAAAAAGTACTTAAAATTTTCTCGAGAGGGGAGGGGGGTCAGATTTCGAAATCTAGAGGGGGTCAGGGGTGAAAAATTTGAAAATTTGGGAGGAGGAGGGCCCTGGATTTTTTTCTAGGGGGCCCCAAATTTTCGAGGCTAGGGGGGGTGGACCCCACCCTACCCCCCTTGTTCATCTATGCCCCTCCCTCAAAGCTCAAGAGCGGTCCGGCCTGAACCTCCCTAACGAAGCTGACCCTCCTTCCTCACCCTCCCGACTAATTTGGAAGTATAATTTTTTATTTACTGTTAAAAACACGATTTTTTAGTTAAAAACAGTGTTTAAATACATTTTTTAGGCCTAAATAGGCTGTTTTAATACATAAAATTTAATATTAGACCTAAAAACACTTAAATTATTGAGTTAAAAAAATTTTGCTAAAAATTTGGACCCCCTGACCCCCCCCTAAATTTGAAATCTCGCACCCGGGGTCGACCCCCCCCCTAAAAAGCCAGGGGGGTCCGGACCCCCTGGACCCGCCCCCCCTAAAAAATTTTGGCCTCCCACCCGGCGGTGGACCCCCCCCCCTAGCGGACCTGACCAAAAAACACCTATGGACCTGTGCACGGTCTGGAAATGCCCCCCTCCGCTTTATTAGAGGATTTGCCTTGCCTCCCTCCCCTGCGTTTTATTGCCCCCCCGCCCAGAAATGAAAAAGTACCCAAAAATTATGGCGCCATTTTTGACCTATTATGACGCCGTCATCGCAAAATTTTTGCAGTCAGTTTTTAGTCACTCAGTTTTAGCCTATTCAAAATAATGCATTTTAAGCCATTTTAGACCTATTTTTACCTTAATTTTTCGTTTTTTGTCTTTTTTTCTCTTTTTTCTTCTTTTTTTATTTTTTTCTCGTTTTTTTTTCTTTTTTTCTCCCCTGCGTGCCCCCTCGTTTTTTTACCCTCCCCGTACCCCCCTCTCGATTTGGAAATGCCCTCCCCCAAAAAAACCCCGTGGGGCAGTGCACAGGTCTGCCCCCGAGTGGAAGGCCAATTTTTTTTGTGGGGAGGGTTCCGGAGTCCGGACCCTCATGGCTTTTTAGGGGGTGTCGACCCCGGGTGCGACAAATTTAGGGAGGTGGGTCAGGTCAGGGTGCTCCGATTTTTTGACAAAGTTTTTTTTTAATTAGTAATTTAAATGTTTTAAGGTCTAATATTGAATTTTATATACTAAAACAGCCTATTTGGGCCTAAAAAATGTATTTAAACACTGTTTTTTTACTAAAAAACCGTGTTTTTGACAGTAAATAAAAATTATATTGTAAATTGGTTGGGAAGGAGGAAAGGGGTCAGCCTCGCCAGGGGGTGTCGAGTTTTAGGCCGGACCGCTCTCGAGCTTTAGGAGAGGGGGGAAAGGGGTCTGGATTTTTTCTAAGGGGAGAGGGATTCGGAATTTCGGCTTTTGGGGGGATGGACCACTCTGCCCCCCCCCACAAAAAACAACTATGCACTTAACCCAATTTTTAAGGATCAAGCCCTTTTGAATGTTTCGAAGAATTTCGGACTTTCTCCACCCCTTCCCCTTTAAGTTCCAATTTCAAAGTGCTATTGTAATTTATTTTATATTACTACCAAACCAAAATGAATACATACATAGGTGAGAAAGGGGGGGGGCAGGGTGGGGTCCATCCCCCCTAGCCTCGAAATTTTGAGACCTCCCCTTAGACGAAAATCTAGGGGCCCCCCCACCCAAATTTCTGAATTTTTTACCCCTGACCCCCCTCTAGATTTTGAAATCTGACCCCTCCCCCTCCCCCCTCAGGAAAATTTTAGTTACCTTTTTTATACTAAATTTTCTTCCAAAAACGTGAATTTTCATCACATATTCATGCTTTTACACCCTTTTTATACATAAATATGGCTTTTTATTCAATAAAATGTAGTATTATCCTATAAAAATAACAATTATTAAAGTTATTATGGTTTAAAACTGTTTTGCTTTGGATACCGGACCCCACCTGACCCCCCTCTAGATTTCAAAATTTCGCACCCCGGGTCGACCCCCCTTAAAAAGCTAGGGGGGTCCGGACCCTCCTGGGACCCCCCTCCTAAAATTCAAAATTCGATTTACACCGGGTAACCACCCCCCCCTAGCTTCCCAGACCGTGCTCACCTATGAATACATAAGCCATATACTGGTTATTCATTTGGTTATCTGTATTTTGTTTTTGTCTAAATCTTGTTTGAGACTGTTATCTTTTCTTCACACAATTTATTTTGATTGGGGTTTTATTTTCTGGCTTTGGTTATGGCGCAAGATGGGAGATCAAATTTGAATTAAACTTTCTGGACTGTTTTTAAGCTGTTCTTTTCTTAGTTCATCTGTTTTGTTTCAAAGTTTACAGTTCAAACAGATCATTCTTTGCAAAAGACATTTTGTGAAGAGCCTTTCTACATGCTTTTGTTACGAATTTATGTATTATGTTCCATACAGGGGCATAAATAAAGGGCATTCCACATGTCAGATGGGAAACAAAAGATATTATCCACAAATTATTTATTAAACGTGTGTTCCATTTTAATTCCTTATGCTGACAGTGGTTTTTAGAGCACAGCAACAGCGACTGGAGGTTTCTTCAGCACTCAAAAGACCACTGCATCAACGACCACTGCCCCTCTCACTTCCCTCTTCGGGGCTCCACCCACCACTGCAGGTAGGTTCTTTTGTTTAAAAAAATCATTCCTACCTCCTACATAAAAAGAGATTATTTTAGCCTAGATCAGTGAGCGGTAGCCTAGTTACTTGTGTTGTTGTCTGTCTTTTTTAGGCGAGATTTCTTTTTTTTTTGTTAACATCATTTTAAATTTATGTTTCAGCGCCCTTCGGAGTACTAACGACTACAACATCTCAACCCACCGCCGCTGTGGCACCGACTCCCACGCCTGCCACCTCTTTTGCACCTGCCACCACCACAGCAGGTAAGCAACTTTGTTTCGAAACCACACCCCCACGCCCTCTTTATTAAACTGGTTTACCTGGGATTTACCCAAACTCTAGCCTTCTAAGAAACCTGGGGGTACGGAACGGACCACCTCTTCTGGAGTCCCTCGTAGTTTTCAAAAATCCATTTCCCACGCAGTAGCCAACCCACCTCTAAAATTCAGCAAAACCGAATTTTTTGTAGGAATTCGGAATTGAAATTTATTTAATTTTAGAAAAAATGCCTTCTTTGCTTGGTCCGCCCTTATCCCCCAATTAAAACTCGAAATCGTCGTTACTAAGGCAAAATAAGCCGCTGTCCTTATAAAATACACGTGACTGTGACTCATTTTGTAGTTAGTAACGTACTGTTAGAAATCTAAAATGAATCACAGTCACGAGTATTTTGTACAAATTGCTGATCATTTTGCCATGGTAACTACAAAATAATACCACCCTCTTGCGATGCATTATTTTGAGACTATACCACATAGTTTATATTACTTTAGCAACAACTGGGTTTTCATTCGGAGGAACACCGGCTGCTGCAACACCTGCAACTACTAGCGCCACGCAGACTCAAGGTTTAACGGGATCCACAGGTAATTAATCTCTTTAGATCGCCATTTGTGTTCAATAGTATGATCAAAAAGAACAATAATAAAAAGGGGGAAGAAAAAACTTTATTTTTATATATTTTTTTGTTTTGACACTTTACCCTGTTGTCCTTTGCCAGTAACCAGAGTTTCCTTCAACCCTGGTCGGTTCCCTCTGGCACGCTCCTCGCCTTGATCACCCCCTCTTTCCACTCTCAGAGGAGATCAACAACCGCTGCAGGGTTCGCCAAAAGGTCTTCTGGTCCCATGGTCATGTTAATGTGTGTGCATGTGAAAAGATGTGTTGTGTGTGTTTGTGTTTTGCGCAGCGGGCAGTTTGGTGATGTGTATTGTGTAGGTGAGAGTAGAGGAAAGGAGATTTCCCCGCCCTGAGTTGGGCGAGGGTTTTCCTGACCCCGCCAGGAAGATTTTCTTCCTCGTTACTTATTGCTGGTGCTTTTGTTTGAAGTATTGGGTTTATTGGAGTCTTGTTAATGTGGTTTGTGACTGTGTTTGTGTGGATTTGTTGTTTTATTGCTTTGTATGTTTTGTTGTGTATGTCTGTTGGAATGTTTGTTGTGTAGTTGTTGTTGTGAAAGATTGTTTGCTTTTTGAGCCTGCTGGGTGCAGGTTGTTGTGTTAAGTAGTTGAGTGGATTGTTTGTGTACATGGCTGCCAATTTTGCTTGTTTTGCGTGGAGTTGAATGTGTGTTGCTATTGGGAGGACTTTAGCCTCTGTGTGTATGATGTGTGTGTTTGTGTCTGCGGTGTGCCCTGTTGCGACTCTGAGAGCAGTGTTTTGTATTGTTTGCAGTTTGTTAATTTGTGTGTTTGATGTTGGGGGGCCCAGACTGTGCTGGCATACTCGATTATTGGTCAAGTGATTGCCTGTGCCATTGAGCCACCAGGACCGTGCTGACATTTGGGCAGCACCCAACGGGCCTATGGGTACCACCTGGTTGCTGGATCTTTTCTTTTATAGAAATGAGTCCAGCTTGGCATGGCTAGAAAAAGGTTGTTGTACGTCAGCACACATGCCAGTTTTCCATCTAGCAAACCAGTGGACAAATACAGCTCTATTTTGTGTGGAGTTTGTACCACTGACCTTGCAGGAACACCTATGCTTAATATCAGGCGACTTAAAAATTCTTTAGACAAAGACATCGGAATGGGTGAATACTGCATGCAGTAAACACTCTAGCGGTAAAGGTTGCCAACGTTTTTAATGTTGGACGAAGAGTCACAACCATAGGTGTGAAATGTTGTCGCTCCTCCTGGATTGTCTTAGCGCCTGTTCTTTGCATAATCTGCATAGGGAAGATAAGTTTCAGGTAATGCAACAACAACAAAAGTGATTGCCTTGTATGTGTATGTGGGCGTTTCTTTAGGTTTACCCCACGATGTTGCTGTGAGTGCATTTATGATTTTGAGTGTTTTGCGTGTTTTGCTGTGTGTATTTGTGATGTGTGTGTTGAATGTGAGCTTGAGGTCAAAAGTGAGCCACAAGATTTTTGGGTATTTAGTTGTGATGAGTGTTGTCTTGTTTATTTGTAGTGATAGTTGTGTATTGTACTCTGCAGGGTCTGGTGTGAATAGTGTGGATGTTGTTTTGCTTGCATTTAGTTTGAGTTAGTTGTTGTCTGTCCATGCTTGTATTTCTTGTAAGTATGGTTGTATTTGTTGTTGTGCTATGTGGTGGTTTGAGTGTGATGCATTTATTGTGATATCGTCTGCATATGTTATGATGTGTACATTTGGTGGTGGTGCTGGAATGTCTGTGGGGTAGATGTTGAATAGTGTGGATGATAAACAGGAGCCTTGTGGGACTCCTGTTTTTATGAGTTTTTGTTTTAATTTGTGATTGTTGTATGTGGTGTATGCTTTGCGCCTTTGATGTAATTGTTTATGAATTTTGTGATTGTTGTTGGTACTTTTGTTTGTGCGAGTTTGTGTATGAATGTGTGGTGATTGACGGTTTCAAAAGCTTTGGACATGTCCAGTGCTCATAGGTGTTTTTGGTCGGGTCCGCTAGGGGGGGTCCATCCCCGGGTGGAAGGCCAAAATTTTTTAGGGGGGGTCCAGGGGGGTCCGGACCCCCCTGGCTTTTTAGAGGGGGTCGACCCCGGGTGCGAGATTTCAAATTTGGGGGGGTCAGGGGGGTCCAATTTTTTAGCAAAATTTTTTTAACTCAATAATTTAAGTGTTTTTAGGTCTAATATTGAATTTTATGTATTAAAACAGCCTATTTAGGCCTAAAAAGTATTTAAACACTGTTTTTAACTAAAAAACCGTGTTTTTGACAGTAAATAAAAAAAATATACTTCCAAATTGGTCGGGAGGGGGGGGAGGGGGGTCAGCCTCGCTAGGGGGAGGGTCAGGCCGGACCTTTCTCGAGCTTTGGGGGGGAGAGGGGGCCCCTGAATTTTTTCTAGGGGGGTCCAAAATTTTGGCTCTAGGGGGGGTGCACCCCTCTGTCCCCCCCCCAAAAACACCTATGCCAGTGCTACGACAACTGTGGGGTGTAGTGGTTTTGATTTGTTAAAACCTGCTGCTATGTGAGTGTAAAGTGTTTGGAATGCTGTGTATGTGGAGTGTTGTTTTTTGAAGCCGTGTTGGTGTGTTGTGTTTGGTATGTTCCTTGTAATGTATGGCAGTATGATTTGTTTGCAAGTTTTTGCGAGTTCAAATATGAGTGAGATGGGTCTGAATGATTGGCTGTTGTTGATGTTTTTGTTTGGTTTTGGAATTGGAATGTAGTTAGAGAGTTTCCAACTGTGTGGTATTTGGTTTGTGTTTATTACGTTAGTGTAGAGTTGTGTGAGGAATTGTAGTGCTTTGTTACCTAGATGTTCGATTGAGGTGGTGTACGTTTGTGATGTCAGGCCCAACTGAATTGTTTGTTTTGCTGTGTTGTATTGCTGTGATTGTTTCCTGTACTGTTAGTGTGATGGGTGTGGATTTTAGTTGTTTGATTGCGCGTGTGTGTTTGCGATATGTTTTGTTTGTTTTGTGAGTGTTGGTTTGTGTAAATTGTTTGTTGAAATTTTTTGATATGCTGTATGGGCGAGTGATTGTTTTTGTGTTGAATTTGATTTTGGATTTGAACGAGTTAAGGCGGTGGCAATGTCCGGATCTAAGTTGTGCCAGGAGGGTTCTTGACTTCCTGGGGAGTTGTTGCTCGCCTATGTTGATTGGTGGCGGTTTTCTTTTTAATAGTGTGTTCATAGGTGTTTTTGGTCGGGTCCGCTGGGGGAGGGGATCCACCCTCGGGTGCAGTGGCGTAGCCAGGGCGGGGGGGGCGGTCGCCCCCTCCCCTGCTCCCGAAATCCGGCGAAGCTGGATTTTTTCGTGATGGGGGACTCTAATGTTTTTTTAAATTTTGGGAGAGAAAAAAAATTTCTTTAATATTAATACAGAAACTTTCTTGATGCCTTCCAAAAGCATATTAATGGTCAAAAAACCAAAATTTCCCCGCTACGCGGTAAATTGACAGTTTATCTTAGTTTTTCAATTAATATGCCGTTCAGTAGTTAAAGCATACATGTTTAATAAAACTACTATAAACAATATTATCCTTTTATGGTCCAGGTCCCCAGTCAGGGGGGTCCGGGAAGCATTCTGCCCCCGGACCCCCTGACTGAATTTTTATTTAGCGTCTAAATGAAAAATTTTCATCCCAGGGGGGTCCGGGTCCCCAGTCAGGGGGGACCGGGAAGCATTCTGCCTCCCGGACCCCCCTTACTGAATTTTTAAGATTACACAAAATTATGTAGAAATTTGGTAAAAAAAACAAAAGTAAAATGTATGTTCACGCGATCTCCTAGGGACGATTTTTAACCTGTTTTTAGTATATAATTTAAAAAATTTTCGCCTCCGGCAGCTGCGGGGTACACCCCCAGACCTCGACCGTTGCTTCGCGTCGGCTGGCGCCGATACGCGGCGCAGGCGGCGGCGCTTCACGCCGCTTCTATGAAAATTTTTCTTCCCTCCCAGACCGCCCCCCCAAATGAAATCCTGGCTACGCCACAGCCCGGGTGTAAGCCAAAATTTTTTAAGGAGGGGGGAATTTTTGCTAAAAAAAACCAAACGACTGCAGTGATTTGATTAAGTTTTCCCAGCGTTTTTTACCGTCACTTTGTATTTTTAGCGAAAAAATTGCGGGTTTTTTGTACGGGAAACGCAATATCTCGACAAATATTGCACCAATCTTAACGACCAAGGTATCAAATTAAAGTAAAAAGTAGCTGCTTTCTTTGAGTGCATAGTTTGTAATTTAAATTTTAATATAATTGAGCAATTTTTCAAGTACAGAATTCTCGAAAAACGCCAATGACTAAAAACGTTTTTAGAAAAACGTTTTTTTAGAATTATGTAAAATTTACATAATTAAAAGCTTAGTCCTAAAAAATTACTTTTCTTTTCCCCGTGTTTAAATACTTTAAAAGGTTCAATACATATATGGGCAAGTTGGTCCGGAGTAGGGGGTTAATCCCCAAATTAGGGGGGGGGGGTTAAAATCCAAGAAACGCGAAATACCCATATCGTTCTTTTTTTTGAAGTTCATTTTGATTTTACCCATATCATTTTTTTCGATTTTAAAGAAAAAATAGGTGAAAAACGCTAATTTTAGGTCAAAAAGGCCATTTTTGCATTTTTTAGCTTTTTACCGTTTAAAACATTCATTTTGACCTCAAAACTTAAGTTTGGAGGCAGTTAGAAGTCATTTTAAAGACTTTTTTCTTCATTTCTCCAAAATTGGGGGGTTAACCTTTTGGGGGGGGGAGGTGGAAAGGTTAAAATTACCTGACCTAAAATTACTAACCTGACCTGACTCCGACCAAAAATTAGCGTTTTTTACCTATTTTTTTCTTGAAAATCGAAAAAACGATATGGGTAAAATGCACTCCAAAAAAAAACGATATGGGTATTTTGCGTTTCTAGGATTTTAACCCCTTTAATTTGGAGATTAACCCCCCACTCCCGACCAACTTGCCCATGTATGTATTGAACATTCTAAGTTTTTAAACACGGGGAAAAGAAAAGTAATTTTTTAGGACTAAGCTTTTAATTATGTAAGTTTTGTAGAAAAACGCCTGGCGTGGCGTTTTTCGACATTGGTGTTTTTCGAGAATTCCGTGCTTGAAAAATTGCTCAATGATATTAAAATTTAAATAACAAACTATGCACTCAAATAAATCAGCTATTTTCTACTTTAATGTGATACCTTGATCGTATTGGTGCAGTATTTGTCGAGATATTGCGTTTCCCGTACAAAAAACCCGTAATTTGTTTGCTAAAAATACAAAGTGACGGCGAAAAACGCTGGGAAAACTTAATCAAATCACTGCCGTCGTTTGGTTTTTTTAGCGAAAAAATCCGGGTTTTTCGTACGGCAAACGCAATATTTCCTTCTTTTTTTTCTTTTTTTTTCTCCTTTTTTTTCTCTTTTTTTTCTTTCTCCCCTGTTTTCTCCCCGTTTTATTGCCCTCCCCCCGTTTCAAAAAAGTTGCCCCCCCCCGTTTCGGAATTGCCCAAAATCCGGAGGGGGGCAGTGCACAGGTCTGTCTACTGGAAAGATTTGGTTGTTGTTTCAGTGTAATAGGGACGCCGTTCTACGTTATGGAGTACGTGGAGGGTCGAATTTTCACAGACCCCAGTTTGAAGGGTTCGTTTCCCGCGGAGCGTTCCGCCGTTTACGCCCAGATATCCGACGTTCTGGCCAGGCTCCACTCTGTGGACGTTGACGCCGTGGGACTGGGGGACTTGGCGAAGCGAGGTATTGTATGTTTTATCGTAATGCTAACAAGATGCTCCGTCTTTTCGAGCTCCAGGGCGTGATAATGGAGGGTAGGATCATCACTATACTTCATAGTCAGTGTGTTAGGTATAAGGAGAAGTCCCGTTACTACTGAGTTAAAAAAAACTAACAGAAAATAACGCAGTATTAGTTAACTTGTTTTTTGCAGAATACATAACCTTCGCTTTTAGTTTAATTTTAATTTTAATTTAAAAAATATTTGAAAAATACTAATTTTTATAACAAAAAATGCTTTTTTTAATTTTTTACTGCTTAATGCACCAATTTTCTTTCATGACTTAAATTTGGAGGCTGTTTGAAGTCCCTAACTCCTTTTACACTTCAGAGAGTAAGATTAACCTAAATATTGGGTTAAACTAAAAATTGCCTTCATTTCAATTTTTTTTAAATTCTGTAAAGGGCGTCTCAAAATTAATTTCAGTTGAACGTTAGAAACATCATTTTCCAACGTGAGACACTAAACTTTGTTTTTTTTTTACTGCGTTAAAAATGTTAAAGTGTTAAAACTAAAAGATAAAAAGTTTCACAATTACGTGTAATGATCATAGGTGAGAAAGGGGGGGGCAGGGTGGGTAAAGTAAATTTTCTTCCAAAAAAGTGAATTTTTAACACATATTTATGTTTTTACACCCTTTTTTACACCAGAATATCGCTTTTTATTCATAAAATGTAGTATTATCCTATATAATAAACAATTATTAAAGTTATTATGATTTAAGACTGTTTTGCTTTGGACACCGAACCCCACCTGACCCCTCTCTAGATTTCAAAATTTCGCACCCCGGGTCGACCCCCCCCCCTAAAAGTTTAGGGGGTCCGGACTCCTCTAGGACCCCCCTCTTTGATTTCAAAATTCGATTTACTCCGGGTAACCACCCCCCTAAGCTGCCGGGACCCTTCTCATCTAGTATGGTAATTGTACAGTTTCAGAATAGGCAATTAAACAGCAGTTTTTTTGGGTTATATTATCAGACCTGTGCACGGTTTGAAAATGCCCCCCGCATTATTGGAGGATTCGCCCCCCCCCGCGGAAAAACGAGAAAGTACCAAAAAATTATGACGCCATTTTTTACCTATTATGACGCCATCATTGCAAAAATTTTTGCAGTTTTTAGCCTATTTCAATGTAATTTAAGTTATTCTAGACCTATTTTTACCTTATTTTCGCTTTTTATTTGTCCATTTTTCCCTTTTCCTTTCTTTTTTCCTCTTTTTTTCTCCTTTCTTTCTTTCCTTCTGCTTGCCCACCCCGTTTTATTGCCCCCTCCCCGTTGCAAAAAAAGTTGCCCCCCGTGCCCCCCCCGTTTTGGAATTGCCCTCCCCATTATAACCCCGGGGGGCAGTGCGCAGCTCTTTATTGTAATATGTCATAATATTGTTCACCGAAACTCGCATGAAAAAATGCTTTGATTATTTCGTACTCATTCAGATAAAGTGCGTTTTGCCATTATATTGACATAATTCTCTAATGGAAAATCGTTATTCTCCTGGAAAATTTGCATAAATTACCATTAAGAGTACGCTGTACGCCATTATTAAAAGTGCCATTAAAATGAACAATTTTAAAAGTATGCCATTACATTACAATGGCAAACGTCGTCCGTCACTACTTTTTATTCAGAAATTGTACAATTTTTTATAAATATATTATAATCATACATGGGCACGGGGGGGGGGGGGTTAACCCCCCCCCAAATTCTGAGAAGTGGGGTTTAACCCCCCCCCCACTCAGACGTGGGGGGAAAAAGTTAACCCCCCCCCCCCAATTTTGGAAAATGAAGAAAAAAAATGTTTTTAAAATGACTTCTAACTGCCTCCAAACTTAAGTTTTGAGGTCAAAATGAATGTTTTAAGCAATAAAAGCTCAAAAATGCAATAAAAAGGGCTTTTTGACCTAAAATTAGTGTTTTTAACCTATTTTTCCTTCAAAATCGAAAAACGATATGGGTAAAATGCACTCCAGAAAAAAAACGATATGGGTATTTTGCGTTTCTCGGATTTTAACCCCCCCCCTAATTTGGGGTTTAACCCCCCCCCCCCCACGCCGGACCAACTTGCCCATGTATGGTTATAATATTATTTGAAATAAATTAGTATGTATAAAAATATACAATTTAGACAACTATCTAAAGCGGCAAATAAATCGTTGGGTCAAACAATACGAAGCGAGTAAAACGCGAATTATTCCGGCAATGGAAAAACTTATTGAATGGTTACCGCAAAATGTCCCAAAGAACGAACGGTGTACGCTTGTACATGGGGATTTTAGGTAACTAAAAATTTATAACTAAAAAGTTATAAACATAAGTGAATATAAAAGGGCTGTGTATGATACCCCTTAGCAAGGGCGTAGCCAGGGGGTCTAGACCCCCCCTTTTGGGCTGGTGGGGGTAATTTTGGGGGTCCGAAGACACCAATTTTAAAAAATTTCTCGCGCTTCGTTCCGCTCAGCGCTCGACATTTATATACCTCTTTAAAACTTTTAAATGACATTTTTAATGAATTTCAAAGGCAATTTTTGAAAACCCTTTTGTGCTATCGCACGATTTTTAATGTTATACCTTTTTAAACCGAAAATTTTTCAAGTTTAACTTAAAAAAACAATGCGAATGACAACAAAAAGAATCCTTTAGCGCGAAGCGCAAAAAATTTTACCCTTTTTTAATGTCTTTTTTACGGTATTTTGAAAATTTGGAGTACAACCCCCTCCCCTTTTGAAAAATTTGTATGGAGCACAACCCCCTTCCGAAATCCTGGCTACGCCCCTGCCCCCTAGCCTCAAAATTTTGGAGCTTCCTCCCTCAAGTCGAGACCCTTGGAAAAAATCTGAAAGGCCCTTTATTTATTAATTGTTTTAGTTTGACATTTGACCCTGTTACCCTCTTTTTTAACCATTTTTTTATTAAAATAAAAATTT
Source organism: Microlaimidae sp. YZB2_3 (assembly GCA_030248175.1). NCBI lineage: Eukaryota > Metazoa > Nematoda > Chromadorea > Desmodorida > Microlaimidae > Microlaimidae sp. YZB2_3. The sequence continues at coordinate 12,484 of JASAMX010009712.1, read as the reverse complement.
GTCATTCAAACATTAATTTTGTACATTTTTGTAAAAATTATTATTTTATAAACAATTTTTCAGTAAGACTATCTTCCAGTTAACACAAGAAACAGCGGTTATACAAAAAATTGTGTGTAACCAATTGAATTGTACAACAGAACAGAATTGTATAACAATAACAATTGCATAAAAATCAGAAAACGCATTTTTGAAATTTTTTACCGCATGCTAGCGGGTTTCTAAAACTTCGCTTTATTTGTGTTTTTTTTTATTTTGTGCATAAGTTCATCTGACTTGAAAAACTTCTTGAATAATATAGCACCGCAAATATGTTTTTTGCATAATTTATAATTTTGAATTATTTTTACAAAAAAAACTTTTGCAACCAAATTATTTTATTCTTTTTTAACAGTTTTGTTAAAATTGCAAAAAAGTTGACATTATTTTTCGTTTTCTAAAATTATTATAGGTAGGCATGCAGACCTGTGCACGGTCTGGAAATGCCCCCCCCCCCCCCCCCATTTATTGGAGCATTTGCCCCCCCCCCCCCCGTTTTATTGCCCCACCCCCCGCCAAAAAATGAAAAAGTACCCAAAAATTATGACGCCATTTTTATCTATTATGTCGCCATCATCGCAAAATTTTTGCAGTTTTTAGCCTATTTCAATGTATTTTAAACCATTTTAGACCTATTTTTACCTTATTTTCGCTTTTTTGTCCCTTTTTTCCTTTTTCCTTCTTTTTTCTCTTTTTTTTCTTTCCCCCTGCTTGCCCCCCTCCGTTTTATTGCCGCCCCCTGTTTCAAAAAAGTGCCCCCCGTGCCTCCCCCCCCCAATTTGGAATTGCCCCCCTCCCGTTTTAACCCCGGAGGGGGGCAGTGCACAGGTCTGGGCATGAAAAAAATGTCGATTGTACAAAACACTTAAAGGGTTTGATCCTGTCAGTGCAGTGATCGATTTATGAGAAAGCTGAATAAATGTGTAAAACTAATATACTTGACTACGTACTTGGGGAAAAAGGGTTTTGGTATTAGTCGACCATTTTTTTTTGGTAAAATGTTGAATTAAAAGATTTTTTACCAGCACACATTTTATTAAAATTTTTACACATTTATTCGTCAAATATCACGATGTCATTGTGATAATTATGTTTTGTTGCGATTCATAAAAATTATTGATCTGTTCCTTTATATAGACTAGACAACTTGATCTGGCATCCAGAAAAACCGGAAGTCAGGGCTGTTCTGGATTGGGAATTGGCGACCTTGGGAGATCCTATTACCGATCTTATCACGTGTTCTGTCGCATATAAAATTCCGTCAAATTTCCCAGTTTTAAAAGGTAATGATTTAATCGTAAGAATTGTTTTAATAATATTGCAATTATAAACAAATTTTGCCTTCTATAAATTTAGGGGTAGATACTAAATACTAAAAATGCGGTTGATATAATATACCTCATAGAATTTCATGTATTTGGTTAAGAGGAGGTCATACGTGTTTTGATCACGTCTGCTAGGGGGGAGGGCAAGTGTTTTTAGGTTTAATATTAAATTTTATATACTAAAACAGTCATTTACCCCTAAAAATGTATAAATGTAAATAAAAATTATACTTGTAAATTAATTAGGAGGGGGGGTCAACCTTGCTAGGAAGTTCAGGCTGGACCGCTCTTAAGCTTTGGGGAGAGGGGGCTCTAGGGGGGTAGAGTTGTTGTGGTTAGCCCATCTTGTCATCCTTCTGGGGGTCTGAGAAGATTTAAAAATATGGCGGCTTCCTTAAGTTGTCGCCATAGGTCTTCCAGCCTCAGCGCCATGGGTTTAGCTGCGCAGCTGAACATGTGTTTGGTGTCATGGGGGCCCTTCAAACAATGTGGATACTGGTCTGGAATGTTGCTGTCGATCCTGTGCTGATAAAAGTTCAGGAGTCTGCAGTATCCAGACCTCAGTTGCAATAATGTCGTTCTGCTGGATCTCAGTAGGTCTTTTTCAGAACTATCTATTTTTGGTGGGCGACATCCCAGTACTAGATTTGGAGCGTATGCAGTAATCACTGAGGTTACGATCTGTCCGTGTATGACAGATTTTGCCTTTTTGAGTTTTTTATCATTGGGGACACCAACGATAAGATTCTCAACAGGTGTTTAATAGGTGTTGATGCGATCTGGTTTGATGTTTCTTAGCGCTGCTTCTGCTTGAAGATGTTTATGTCCAGGATGGTTACGGTCAAAACAATTTATCAAGTATTGTTTTGACATCATTGTCGCGTGTTCCTTCATCTTCAGAATCTTGGTTTCCTGGTGAGAATGGTCTATTGAAGATATTTTATGGCAACCTGTGATGACTCTCAGAGCTTTGTTCTGTGCAACTTGGAATTTCTGCCAACTGGATTTGCTGATGGTGGGGGCCCAAATAGGAGCAGCATATTCCGCAACCGATCTTCCAATAGCCTTGTAGGTAAGTGACAGCATTTCCTTGTTCTGTCCCCAGTTGGATCCAGATAGTTCTTTTAAGATATTATTGCATTCTCTGACCCTTTTTGCTGATAATTTTGCAGTGGGGGGCAAAGGTTACCTGGTGTCATGAGTGACACCCAAGATCTTCAGTTCTTTGAACAATAGAAGAAGCTTGTCATTTATGTAAACTTTCAGGTGGGTCTTGGCCTGATTGCTGTGTGTTGTAAACAGCGTGACAGACGATTTCTTGGCTGACACTATTAGTGAGCGTTTTTTAAAAAAGCTAACTAACTCATGGAGGTAGTTGTTGAGATCCTTGCTGAGGGCTCAATCACTGTTCCAGAGACAGAGAGAGTCACATCATCTGTGTATGATACCACTCTGTTGTTGTCTGGTGGTTCAGGCATACTACACATGTAGTAATTGAACAACTTTGGGGATGCCACCGCTCCCTGTGGGCCTCTGGTTTTGACGTTTCATTTAAAAGCTGGAGGAGTAGTTTCAAAAGCTGACTTGCGACTGGCGGCCAAGCAAGTAGACACTGAACCATCTGACAAGCCCACAGGGAAGTGTAGATCTCACCAGGTGTGTAGTAGTACTTCGTGGAAAACAGTATCAAATGCCTTGCTCAGGTCTAGGCAGGACACTACTAATCTGCTGGGTGGTTTCTTTTGATTGAAACCATTTGCAATTGTTGCGTTTAAGTCGTGTAGGGCTGTGGTGGTTAAATGCAGTGGGCAAAGTCCATGTTGATGGTTCCTGTTCATCAGCTGTTCGTCTAGTGTCAAGAAGTGTAGTGTTCTCTCAAAGATCTTACTGGCAGGGCACAGTAACAAAACCGGTCTATAAGACTTTTAGTTTGTTGGGTCTTTGCCTGGCTTCAGGAGTGGCACAATAATTGACTTTTCCAGATGGATGGAATTTTGCAAGATAGAAGTGATGGGCTAAACAATTTTGTCAGATATGAGGTTCCATTTGCGCTAGAATGTTTGAGATGGATTGTGCAGAGATTATTAGGACCCATTGCCTTAGAGGCTTTGGCATATTTAATCGCTGCTTTTACCGCATCTTCCAAAATGGTAAGGTTATCTGAATTGTCGAATTTCGTGATCAACTTCTTCATCTTGCGGGTCAATTTGCTTGATTTGTGCTGGACTGCTGAAGTAAACTGCTTATTGAAGCTGTTGGATATCTTCTTGCTGCTTTGAATGGTTTTCTTACCAAAAGTAATGGTTAGGGTTGGCCAAAGGGCTTTTACTCAGCGTCTTGATGGTCTTCCATACTTTTCCAATGTTGTTACGGCTATTGTAGGTGGACAGGTGTTCCTGCCACTTTTTCCACTTTTCTTCCCTCACAGACCTGTAGATTCCTTTATTCACCTCATGTAAATGGTCCGATTTGGGGTTGCTCTTCCTCAGTTCATCCCTCAGTTCATCCTCTTTTTTCCGTAAGTGCTTTGATTTTGCTGTTCAGGTAGGGAGTGAATAGACAAATTTGGTCTTCAGGGATCCACTTTTTGGCAGCTGCATTGACGGTTTGGCAAAAAAATTTCTCACTTTTGTAAATGTCAATAGGTGGCGTTTGAACGCTAAAAACTCGTTCTAGTTGTGCAGTAAATTCTGGCCAGTTGGCTTTTGCCAGGTTTGTTTATGTCTTGTGTGGTAAATATGATGTTGTTGAGACGTATCCAGCTGCACACTGATGATCACAGGTAGGTGATCCGAGCTCAGCTGCATTCTTGTTTGCCAGTCAGTGGTAGGGGGAAGTGACATACTGGCTACAGTAATGTCAGGTGAGGTGGCTGGCCCGTTGAAAGGAACACAAGCATAGGTGAGAACGGTTGGAGCAGCTGGGGGGGGGTGGTTACCCAGGGTAAATTAAATTTTGAATTCTAGAAGGGGTGTCCCAGGGGGATCCGGACCCCCCCTAGCTTTTTTGGGGGGTCAACCTGGGGTGCAAAATTTTGAAATCTAGAGGGGGGTCAAGTGGGGTCCGGTGTCCAAAGCAAAACAGTTTTAAACCATAATAACTTTAATAATTGTTCTTTTTATAGGATAATACTACATTTTATTAAATAAAAAGCGATATTCTGGTATAAAAAGGGTGTTAAAGCATGAATATGTGATGAAAATTCACATTTTTGGAAAAAAAATTAGTATTAAAAAAGTACCTAAAAATTACCCAAGGGGAAGGGGTTCAGATTCAAAAGGAGGGTCAGGGGTAAAAAATTCGGAAATTTAGGGGGAAGCCCCCCCCCTAGATTTTTGTCTAGGGGGGATCCCAAATTTTGAGGCTGGGGGGTGGACCCCACGCTGCCCCCCCATTTCTCACCTATGCATACAATACTGAGTGTCTTCGTTAAGGACTCCAAAATTGGAGGAGCCAATTTCCTTAGCAAATTGTTCTCCACAATGATTGATGATGGTGGAATGTCATAAAATGCGTCAGGGGCATTGAAGTTGCTGAGGATTAAGGAGTCTATGGTGTTGTGGAGCAAAGGCATAAGAGATGGCTGATATGTAGCTTCACAGCAACTACCAGGGGACAAGTAGACATTGGTAAGCTCCAGTCTGGAACTGTCAATGCCTATGCATATCTTCTGTATCTCCAAGTGCTTATCCTGGATGTTGACACAAAGCTCCATGAACTGGATGCTGTGGTGGACTAGGAATGCGATTCAGCCACATTTGTTCTCCTCTCCGTCTTTCCTCAAGAGTGTGTACCCAGGTGTTATTGGGCTTCTGCATCTCTTGATTTACTTGGTTTCTTGTAGCGCAGTAATCTTAATGTCATGGAACATCATGAAATCCAGGATTTTTTGGATCTCCATCCTTATCCCATTGCAGTTAAACTGTAAGATGAGGCTGGATGCAGCAGGCCAGACCCGGAGCCATGTCCATGGGCCAAGCAGACTTGGGATGTCAGTAGATGTTGTAGGAGTTTTGAGTGGTTTGCTGGATTAACAAGCATAATTGATTCTCCATTCCGTCGTCCTTTAAGTCCACTGCAGCTCTTTCCAGTTTTGCTGAAATGGCACCACCTGTTGCAGATGGCACAAAACAGAGGCGCAGTTCCAATTGATGTTAGAGTTACACACTAAACAGGTCCAGGGACCAGGGTTCGGGTGTACTCCTGAAGCCAGCAGTAACGACCAGATAAGCAAAGCTGGCATTGTCTGATCCCAGTCCAAAAACAGAGTGAGTCAGAAAGATGGGGAGTTGGGAGAAAAGAATCCGTCCTTTACAACGTTAATTACTCTGGATGATCCATCGTTGAGTGAAGGGTGGAGTTGTGGACTGTCCCCCCTCCCAAAAAAACTCTTATAGGGAGGTCGTAAAAGTTTGGTGTTATGGAGGGAGGCATACATGGGCAAGTTGGTCCGGAGTGGGGGGGGGTTAAACCCCAAATTAGGGGGGGGGGGTTAAAATCCGAGAAACGCAAAATACCCATATCGTTTTTTTTTCTGGAGTGCATTTTACCCATATCGTTTTTCGATTTTGAAGGAAAAATAGGTAAAAAACGCTAATTTTAGGTCAAAAAGCCCTTTTTATTGCGTTTTTGAGCTTTTTATTGCTTAAAACATTCATTTTGACCTCAAAACTTAAGTTTGGAGGCAGTTAGAAGTCATTTTAAAGACATTTTTTTTCTTCATTTTTCCAAAATTGGGGGGGGGGTTAACCTTTTCTCCCCCCCCCCCACTTCTGAGTGGGGGGGGGGGGTTAAACCCCCCTTCTCAGAATTTGGGGGGGGGGGGGTTACCCCCCCACACCCCCCCCCCCCGGGCCCCATGTATGGAGGGAGGTGATCCCCTCTGGACCTTCCTCCCCCCGCTAAAAAAAACTATGCTAACCCCATACATGGGCAAGTTGGTCCGGAGTGGGGGGGTTAAACCCCAAATTAGGGGGGGGGTTAAAATCCGAGAAACGCAAAATACCCATATCGTTTTTTTTTCTGGAGTGCATTTTACCCATATCGTTTTTCGATTTTGAAGGAAAAATAGGTAAAAAACCGCTAATTTTAGGTCAAAAAGCCCTTTTTATTGCATTTTTGAGCTTTTTATTGCTTAAAACATTCATTTTGACCTCAAAACTTAAGTTTGGAGGCAGTTAGAAGTCATTTTAAAGACATTTTTTTCCTTCATTTTTCCAAAATTGGGGGGTTAACTTTTTCTCCTCCCCTCATTTCTGAGTGGGGGGTGTTAAACCCCCTTCTCAGAATTTGGGGGGTTAACCCCCCAACCCCCCCGTGCCCATGTATGGGGTAGGATCAGGGTGGGGTCCACCCCCCCCTGGCCTCGAAATTTTGGGCCCCCCCAGACAAAAATTCAGGGGCCCCCTCCCCCCAAATTTCCGAATTTTTTACTCTCCCTCTGGAATTTGAAATCTGATCCCCGCTCCCCCTTGGGAAGTTATTATGGTTTAAAAATGTTTTGCTTTGGACACCGGACCCCACCTGACCCCCCTTTATATTTCAAAATTTCGCACCCCGGGTGGACCCTCCCTAAAAATTTAGGGGGGTTCGGACCCCCCTAGGACCCCCTAGCTTCCCGGACCGTTTTCCCTATGGTGGTGTGTATATATAAAGTAAAAATAAATCAATAAATGGCTATTATTATAATGGCTTCCTTTCCATATAATTCGCCGATTTAAATTGGCTACTATGCCATTATGATGGTGGGTGCCATTTAAATGGAGAGGCTCATTATAATGGCCTACTTTTAATTACTTTTTTATATAGGAATTGCACATTTTTCGGTATATTATATATGTATATTATATATTTTGGTATTTTAGCCGTTTTTCCAGACTAAAATTGCAAAACTGTCTTGGATCTTGGATTTTTTATCGCTAAAGTAGTTAATTTTTACGAATATATCGTATGGACATTACATTTTGTATGTAACAATCAAGGGCGTAGCCAGAGGGGTTGTAGGGGTGGCAACCCCCCTTTTGGGTTGGCGGAGGTAAAAATTTGGGGGTCCGAAGAGAACAATTTAAAAAAATTTCCTCGCGCTTCGCTCCGCTCAGCGCTCGACATTTATATACCTTTTTACAACATTTAAGTGATGTTTTTAATGAATTTCAAAGACAATTTTAGAAAAATTTTTGGTGCTATCGCACGATTTTTAATGTTATACCTTTTTAAACCGGAAATTTTTCAAGTTTAACTTACAGAAACAATGCAAATAACAACAAAAAGAATCACCTAGCGCGAAGCGCAAAAAATTTTACCCTTTTTTAATGTCTTTTTTACGGTATTTTGAAAATTTGGAGTACAACCCCCTACAACCCCCCTTTCGAAAAATTTGTATGGAGTACAACCCCCCTTTCCGAAATCCTGGCTACGCCCCTGGTAACAATGTCTACCTGAAATCAAGTTTTTTACTGTTTTTAAATGACCGAATTGCTTTCCTATTATCCCATTAGAATGTAATTATCATTTTCTTTTAAGGTTGTTGTTTTCAAATCCAAGCCAAATTAACTTTAATGCTTAGATATTTCTTTATATATTAACTTTTATTGTTTACAAAATATTAATTGTAAATTTACTAAAAATATTGTTTATTAATAAAAATTTTTTAATGCATTACAAGTGTAACGTCCAGAAATATGAGGCCGAATAAATTGAGTTTTTGAAAGAAAGATTGCGAAACAATTTGCTGTTTTTAGCTTTTTTGGCTGAAAAATGAGCGATACAGGACTTGAACCTGTAATCTCCAGCCTCAGTACCTCATTGACTGACGTGCTGCGTTACACCATCGCTCGACAGTGTTACATTACAACTCGTATTTATAAGACGTCATATTTCTGAAACATTAACACAGCGGGAGTTGTGACACATTACAAGTTTTAGGGCTATCTAACAAAGCCGACCAGCTTACCGCTCTAGGAATTCCAACAGCTCAAGAGTTCGTCAACCAATACAGTAACAAATTAAATATTCAGATTAATCAGGCGGACATGGGGTTCTACTGGGCTTTTATATTTTTTCGCTACGCCGCTATATTACAAGGAGTTTACAAACGATCAACGCAAGGTAACTTACAATGTTTTGGATTTAAAATTGAAAATAAAAATAAAAACCAAATAAAGATAATGGAAAATGCCATCCGTTTTTGACGTACAACAACGATTATCTAACCATCCCAAGTTGGACTTATTTTTATGAAAGGAAAAAGATCCAGCAACAAGGTTGTAACCATATGAATGAGCATTAGGGGGTGCTAGGGTGGAGTTCACCCCCCTATTCAGCCTCGAAATTTCGAACCCCCTACCCCCTAGAAAAAAAATCTAGGGGGCCCACCCTCCCCCCAAAATTTTAAAATTTTGACACCCTGCCCCCACTCATAGGTGGGCAGGGGGGTTGGGGCTGGGGGGTTATACCCCCAAAAATTCGAAAACATTACCCCTGCCCCCAATAGCCCACAAAAATTTTTTCAACAAAATATCTCCAGTGGTTCAGAAGTTATGATCTCCCAAAAATGGTGTTTTTCGACAATTCTGTACGTGACAGATTGTTGTTGTTGTTGTTGTTATTTTATACCTTGATCGTTAAGATTGAACCAATATTTGTCGAAATATTGCGTTTCCCGTACAAAAAACCCGCAACTTTTTCATTAAAAACACCAAACGACGGTAGTGATTTTGTGAAGTTTGCCCAACATTTCTTTCCTTCACTTCGTGTTTTTAGCGAAACAATCGAGGGTGTTTTGTACAAAAACGCAATATCTCGACAAATGCTGCACCACTAACGATCAAGGTAACAAATTAAAGTAAAAAATAGCCGCTTTCTTTGACTATATAATTTGTAACTTAAATCGTTATACTCATTGAGAAATCTTTCACGTACAGAATTGTCAAAAAACGCCATTTTTGTGGAGTCGTAACGCCTAAACAGCTAGAGATATTTTGTTGAAAAAAATTTTATGGGCTATTGGTGTCAGTAGTAAGGTTTTTCAAAAAAATTATCAAAATCGAAGACAAAAAGTTTGACTCCGCACCGCACCTTTAAGCAAAAAATTATGTGGTTTGAAATGTGTCGCTAAATTATCACAATTGTTGCATGGTTTATTTTAGTTCTCAAAATTTAAGCCATTTAAATGATTAAAGCTAAAAAAGTGGTACTTTTTTTCTTTATTTTTATACAGTTGAAAGAAATACGTGGGGGTCAAATAATAACAAAGGGGCAGCGTGGACTGAATATTCTGAGAGGGTGAACTGGTTGATTTTCAAAATCAAAAAAATCTCATTTTTTTAAATTGTAAAATTTCATAAATAAAATTTTAAAATTTATCAAAATAAAGTTTATTTTTGAAAAATTTATACAATTTTACATTATGAGTATTAATAACCTTAAAGCTTTTCAGTTAAAATAAATTCTTATACAGTTTATAATTACAATTATATCTGTGAAAACAACATTCTGCTTGTGAATATTATTTTTAAAAACTATTTAGAATGTTTCAATAAGTTTTTTCTTCAATTTTTAAAGTATTTTAATAACCTTAAAGCTTTTCAGTTAAAATTTCTTCTTATACATTAATATTATATCTGTAAAAACAATAGTTTTTCTGCTTGTGAATCTTTCTAAAAAAAATAATTAGATTGTTTAATAAGTTTTTATTGCGGAGTTTTCTTAATGTTAATAGGTATTGTTATTGATTTTAATAGTGTAAAGTAAACGTTAATGCGATGATGCGCGTCGTGGTTATCTGTTTTTAAATCAGAAGGGCCCAAAGCAGCGTGCACACGTGTAAAATAATTATTTTTGTTTGGACATTTAAGTCTTTTAAAATTATTTACAGGCCAAGCAAGCAGTGCGGACGCCGAGTCTACGGGTAAGCTGGCGGAAAAAATGGCTCAAATGGCATTGGATGCAACAGAAGGGGAAGCAAATATCTCGGGATTTGGTACTATATTCTGTTATTTATTTGTAATTTTATTTGTAATTAAAACATAAAATCAATACGTGATGCATTAAAAAATGAAAATGGTGAAAAAAGCGGTTAAAAATAGCATAGCTTTTAGATTTAAAATATTCGGCATTTTTTGACCTATTATTTTAAAGAATTTTGCAGTTTTTATCATCTATTTTAGAAATATTTTTTAGCTTTTCTTTTTCTTTTTTTTTCTCCTTTCTTAATTATTTTTTGCTTTTTCCTCTGTGTTAAACCCTATAATTATTTTGTTATAAATTTTAAAAAATAAATTACTTTATTAAAACTTATTAAAAACACTAAAAAAGTCTTCGATTTTGATAATATTTTGTGAAAACCTTACCCCTGCCCCCAATAGCCCACAAAATTTTTTCAGCAAAATATCTTTAGTGGTTCAAGAGTTATGACCATAGATGAACACGGCTAAAAAGCTAGGGGGGAGGGTGTCTACCCCGGGTAAATGACATTTCAAAATCTAGAAGGGGGTCCTAGGGGGGTCGAACCCCCTCTAGCTTTCTAGGGGGGTCGACCCTGGGTGGAAGATTTTAAACCCTAGAGGGGGGTCAGGTGGGGTCCAATTTCCGAAACAAAATACTTTTAAACCATTAAATGTTTAATAATAGTTTTTTTATAAGATAATACTACATTTTATTGAATAAAAAGTGATATTTAGGTATAAAAAGGGTGTAAAAACATGAATTTGTATTTATAATTTACGTTTTTGAAAAAAATTTAGTATAAAAAAGTGTTTAAAATTTTCTCGAGTGGGGAGGGGGTGTCAGATTTCAAAATCTAGAGGGGGTCAGGGGTTAAAAATTCGAAAATTTGGGGAGAGGGGGGCCCCTGGATTTTTTTTCTAGGGGGGGGGGGCAAAATTTCGAGGCTAGGGGGGGTGGACTCCACCCTACCCCCCTTGTTCATCTATGATCAGAAGTATTCATGTTTAAAATTAACCAGTTAAGTATAATGCAATAGCAAAATTATTTTGAAAAGTGTTAACAACAAATAATTACAATTGTTTTATTTAAGGTTATTTTCCGTGTGTCCCCAGCGCCTTGCCAGAAAAAAGTAAAAACATATACGATTCGGTAAAAGATTTTATTGATACGGAAGTAATTCCGCGCGAAGAAAGTCTGTTGAAAGATTTTCAAAATAAAACTAATTGGCAACCTCATCCTATTACAGAAGAACTAAAGGTAAGCACACTTAAAATATTGTGATTTTTCTAGGTTTAATTAATTTTTTTACTAGCGTTAGGCTAGTTCAGGGAATTTATAATATAGTTTCCAGACCTGTGCACGGTTTGAAAATGCCCCCCCCCCCCGCTTTATTGGAGGGTTTGCCCCCCCTGTTTTATTGCTCCCCCCCCCCCGCGGAAAAATGAAAAAGTACCCAAAAATTATGACGCCATTTTTTAGCTATCCGCCTGTGCACGGTCTGGCCCCCCCGCCAAAAAATGAAAAAGTACCCTAAAAATATGACGCCATTTTTGACCTATGATGACGCCATCATCGCGAATTTTTTGCAGTTTTTAGCCTATTTCAATGTATTTTAAGCCATTTTAGACCTTTTTTTACCTTATTTCCGCTTTTTTTGTCCCTTTTTTCCCTTTTCCTTCCTTTTTTTCTCTTTTTTTCTCCTTTTTTTCTCTGTTTTTTCTTTCCCCCCTGCTTCCCCCCCGTTTTATTGCCCCCCCCCGTTTCAAAAAAGTTGCCCCCCGTGCCCCCCATTTTGGAATTCCCCCCCCCCGTTTTAACCCCGGGGGGGGCAGTGCACATGTCTGGGTCGGGTATAAGTAAGCCCCCAAAAAAATCCGGAAGGCTGTCCACCTATGTAAGATTCTGTACAAAAAAGTAGATTTTTCCAGATTTTCAAAAAAAAACATGAAAAAATGTAAATTTAGAATTTTAGTTTTTACAATTTCAATATATTTTTGTTGTACTAACTTATGTCAAGAAGTACTGAATTTTCCGTCAAAAACCATATAATTGTAAAGATTTGTTCACTAAGCTTTAAATGATGTAATAATTTTGACAATAATGATCAGTTTCTAAATTGTTAAATGGTATTATTAAGATGAAAAAAGAATTTTGTTCATTTAAAATAAGTAATA
>JASAMX010009709.1:0-20514 GCA_030248175.1 Microlaimidae sp. YZB2_3 | reverse complement strand
TTAAAATATAAAATATTTTTGTAAGGGTTTGGGTTCCCTCCAAACTTGGTACTGTTAATTTTTTTGGTTAATTAATTCCTAAGGTTTGCTGATGGTTCTATTAAAAATAAGATTTAAATGCAGGCAATGGGTGTATGTGTGCTTTAAAATCTTGTTATGTAATTTTTACAATACACTATCAAAATGCAAAAAAACAAGACCCTTTTTAAAGGAGTTCTATAAGTCCGTGCAAATTAATAAAATTATTAAATTTTTTGTTTTAATTTAATTTGAAGCATCGTTTTTTTATGTACGAGCAGACGGAATTGAAGAACAAATTAAAGGAACTGGCGCTGGAACTGAAGAAGCTTGGGTTTGGGGTCTCCGCGACCTTTTCCGGCAGTAAAGAAAAATTGTTATTTTATTTATTTATTTTTATTTATTTTGTCAAACGACAGGAACATACAGAAGCTAGTTAGTAACCGCACTGAAATTGTATGCACCAAAAAAAAGAAGAAAACAAAAAAAAAACCAAATAGAAGTCTTTTATACGAAAATAAGCCATACCAAATCAATCGTTTTTAACCCCAAAGAATTCATGACTCCACGAAATCAAAAGTAATTGACCTGATATTACTGTGGCCAAAAATCTGTTAGGCTTCGCAAAAATGTTATAATTAAATTAATACATAATAACACTAAATATAAACATGCACTAAAATAAATAACCAAATAAATAATTAAAGCACGTGGTAAAAATTCTGGTTTTGTTATTGATATTGCAACAATTATCAGAATTGAGGTTCCGCTAAGTCCATGGAAAAATACCGTTCATATCTACTGTAGCTATTAGTCTAAAAAAAACTAATAATTTTAAAACCAACCTAAACTCCGCAATTTTTTTCTTAAAACAAAACTTTTATTTATTTTATAATTTTCTCGCAATCGAAATTAACAGTTTTTACAATTATTATATGTTATCAACTGAGATTTTAGCTATACAAGCTATTGTACAAAAATCAAATCAACTCTTTTTGTGGCGAGATATGTTCCTTTAAAAAAAAATTTCAGTAACTATGATTGTTTTTACTGACAAACAATGTTCCTGGATATATAATATAAAAATTGCACTATCTATTATTCTGTAAGTAGTTTTGATAGAAATATAATTTAAATTAATATTACTTTGATTTGCATGGAAATACAAAGCTTGAAACAAAACTTTATATATGGGCGATTAAAAAAAAGAATTGGATTTAATACACAACCCAATCCACTATTTTTCCCTAAAGCCAGCGAACCCAGTACTATATTTCATGAATTCCAGCAATTGAAACTTGCATAGTATACATTTTTAAGCTGATATAAACTTAAAAATACTCTAAAAGTGTATAACTATTATAAATAATATCTTCATTTCAAATATAAGCAAATTCATTACTATTTTATGTTCTGGCAGTGACAATATTTTTTCAGCCTTAAATCTTTTTTCGATATTAGCTGTTACAACAGCAACTCTTTTCAGCTCTGATTCCAGTTCTTGTTCTAGTTTGCCTTTGCCATCAACGGAAAAATTCCATTTTGGCTGTTAAACTGGTTGCTGCTTATGACTGGAACTCCGCGGACAATTTAAATCATGACGTAATAATTCTTATGACGAATCATAGTGAACCGCTCATCATGTAGGGTAGGTATATTCAATTAGGTATAAAAAAATTAGGTATAAAAAATAATCCTAACTTTAAAATTTCGGTTCGATTGTGTAGTTTTGACCATAAACGACAAATTTACGCGTTTTACGTTAAATTCAGCGATGAAAACAGTAAAACAAGAACTAAAAAATCCGCCGATTTTAAAAATAAAAACACGGTTGAAATTAAAAAAAAATGTACCAAAAATATTACAAGCTTTTAGACATAAAATTGTATAAATTATTTCTAAATTATAGTAAAATTAAATACCTTTATTATTTGACGACATGGCTCTTATTCGTTTTAAAAGAATGTTTGGTGGCAGAAAAAAATTTGATATTTGCCCGTACAGATGCATTCTTGTTAGCTCTTGTCTGATTAATTGAAACCTGTCGTCCAAAATAAATTGTAATTGTCTGATGTATGATTCGATATTTATCAAGTCCATGGTTTTATCGATCATATGAAAAAATGGTTTTATTGATCATATGAAAAAAATGTAAACTAAATTTGAGATATATGAAAATTAAGCCTGGTAAACCCAAAATGTAGAAATCAAAAAATCCAGAAATATTCAATTAAAAAAATTTAAAATTTTGCGTGCTGTTTAATTTTATAAAAAAGTGTTTTATAATCGCCATTTTAATTCATCTTTTTTAGTCCTGCATATATCTTTTTAGTAGTTCAGCTTGGCGTAAAGATATGGTAAAGCCCGGGGCGTACTTCATCCAATGTGTACAAAAAACAAAGGCAGAAAGTTCAATTTTAAAATTTTATTCAAAAAAAGTTACACTTAGTTTCCAAACTATCCGGTATGTGTCGTCCTAGTCGCTTGGTTTACCCAGTGAATTAATGTTTCAGTGAAAGGTTAGGTTACCAAGGTATGACTTGTTCTCAGGGTGCCTGACGTGGCATTAGAAAACAGAACCAGAGCGGCTATGCCGGCATGGCCACTCCGGTTTTGGAAATACGGCTTATTAATTTGAATCTCTCCACTACCTTCTAGATGGTGTAAATGTTTTGTACGTAACGCCTACTATCAGACAGACAGATCATAAGCATTACAGACAATCAGCGTTTTTAAAAACGCATTGCAAAAATGCGTTTTCGAACGATTTTTTAACTAAGAATAGGGTTAACCTTATTATTAAACTGTAGGTAATATGTGTTTTGGTGTTTTAAAATCTATTTAATGTTATATTTGCAAAAAACTTAAAAACCCAAAAATCCAGAGTTTTGAGTGAAGTTATGTTTTTGTTTTCTAAGTATATATCAATTTAGTAAAACATTATGACACCGAGTAAAAAAAAGCGTAAGGTGCGATACCAAGTGTACAATTAATATAACAATAACAATTTTTTGGGCTACTTTAGGGCTAAACAACAAATTTTTTTAGAACTGAAAGTAAATATTTAGTAAGAAAAAGTTTAATTATTTATATTTATCATTTTGTGATTTTAAAATCTGGAGTTCAACAAATTCCAAGCGGTGCTTCGATTTTAGAAGCTCGGGAAAAAACCCCAGAGCTTCGAAGCTCCGGAGCTCCGCCCTGTTTTTTGTACTAATTTCATGAATAATTAAAAAGTCATGTCATATATTATTATGTCAAATTTTTTTTGTGAATTAAATTTTTTTCAAAACTTATTTAAAACGATAAAAATAGTCTAAAAAATGCAGGTAAAGTAATTTAAAATGTATTTCCTTTAAAATGTATTTTAAGCTTAAATAAGCTTAAAATCGCTCATTCAATAGGCGTAGCTCCGGAGCTTCCTCTTCTTTAAATGGCTGAAGCTTCGGAGCATTATATTAAAGGGTAGGAACATCACTAGTTTTAACTCTTTCGTATATTATAATAAACAACTTGTGTTTTTGACGTAAATACAGTTTGTACCTAAATTTTTTTCAGGCAAAAATTTGAGCTCTCTGTGTATTCAAAAGTTTGCTTATATCAGTTTTGAGAAACAAAATTCGGTTCGTTTAAAAAAGGGTCTTGCATTCTCTTTCGATTGGGTTTTTCACCAATGAAATAAATGTTGCAGACAATGGATATAAATACAAAAGTAAAACTAGACGTTTCATCTGCGTCAGATTTTGTTGTATGCAGAATAAAGGCCCACTGATTGTTCAAAATTTCACACAAGTTATATTGATTTAGGCATCATTAATTATACAAGAAATAAAAAAGATGAAATTGGAAAATAAACCTGAAAAAGTTTAAATAGTATAAATTGTTGCAGCTGAAGATAAGTGTGGAAATTTTATAAAAGGATAAGCATTGTAAATGTGTTTTTTAAAAATATATTATAAAGGGGTAAACATTGTAAACCTGTTTTTAAAAAGATAAACTTTGAATATTTTTAAGTAGAAAGTTTGAATGGGGACATGAGCGAACGAACTAAAATTGTGCGGTTATCACATGTTTCTTTAACAAATTAGAACGCAGAATTTTTTTAATTACCGCCTTTCAAAAAATATACAAAAATTAATCAATTTTATTCTATAAAAATTTCCATTTTTGTTCCAAATTATAGTAATTTGATCAATAATTGTTAAAATAAAGTGTTTGATCTTTACTATTAAACGGTTTATGTTGAAAATTTTAAACTATTTGATTGCTAAATATTTGATACAATACTTCAAGTCATCGAGGTCAGTTGGGTTTGATTTGCCTATAGTCTCTTATATAGGCATAGAAGTAAATTCGTTATAGTCTTGATATTGTTTTTTGCTTTTGTTTTATGTTTGATTATAAGAAAAGGAAAAATGAAAATCCTTTATTAAAATAAAAATTATAGAATAAACCAATTATCATGGTTTATAAGACACAACAATAACACTAAGAATTGATAGGATTGGAATTTTTTCTACTCTGTTACAATGAATGTTTAAAATATGTTATAATTATACTACATAATATATTCCAACGAAAATAAACAATAAAAACCCATATAAAAATTATGTATGTATTATAATTTTATTATGGTTATTATGTATATTATGATTACACTACAATTACATTATATATTTAAGATAATAATAAATGATATATAAATTCAAAGAAAAAATGAAAACCGCTGTTAGTACAGCTACGAGGAGGTCCATTTTTCACTAATTTTTTTTTCAATGTTTCGTGTGAAATAATCTACAACGCCCGTCAGTCAAGAACTACTATAAACCTTGCATATATAAAAAGCATGTTTGCCTTGCTTTTTTACGTACACAGTGATTTTTACGCGTTTAAATAACTAAAATATAGAGTTTTTTTCATAAAAAATTAATATAAATAGTTTTAGGGTGGTTTTAGGCCCTTTATTTATACTTTTGATGTTTGTTTGTTAAGAAAAAATGTAAAATTAAAAAAATCCTCGACGGGCGCTGGAAATAAGGACCACTTTATTGCATAGACAAACCCCCAGCGCCCGTCGAGATAAATTAAATTGAAAAATTTTATATAAGATGTACCTATTAATTATAAATAAAATAAAATAACATAAACTTATAAAAATAGTCACAAAGATTGATTCTAAGCATGAATTAGAGCTTTACGACTCAAATCAATAAGAATTTACCGACGGGCGCCAGCTTAATGTGTAAAATTATTGTTTACATGGGATTTATTTATTATTTGAAAATTGAAAAAATAATAAAAACTTTAATATCAAAAACCTTAGTCGCAAAAATGTTATATTAGTTAAATTTTTTTATTAATACCAATTAGGAAACGAAAAATTTGGAAAGTTTAAAATATGTGCACAATGTATAATCTAATTACTCGACGGGCGCTATGGACGGGCGCGCCGGGGGGTTCGGTTTTGCGGTGGGGGGGCCTGGGGGGTCTTTGTTTGTTTTTCCGTCTTGTTTCGGTCGCCTCTTTCTTCTGCAGCACACAGGGTTGCCAGGTTAGCCCCTTTGGGGCTATTTTTAGCCCCTTTTTTGGGCCGATAGCCCCTAAAATTTGAAAATAGCCCTTAGCCCCTTTTTTAGCCCCTTCTCCCAAAAATAGCCCCTTTTATGGCCCCTTTTTGGGTCAGCTTCAAAAATAAAAAAAACAACGAAAATTGTCCAAAATCTTTGAGAAAATGATCACTGCTGGTGATATTGTACACTTTTAAATGGTTGTTTAGTACTATTATTCATGCTGCTGCTGGAAATTCACTGTTTTTTTTGGTTCCGGTTCTCGTGTCAAAGATTTTTTTTTACTTTTTTTTTTGTCTTTTCTAATCTTCGCTTTCTTTTTTCTATTAATAATTTTTGTGGGGATCTTTTTTTTGTTTTTATTTTATTTTTTTTTTTTTTTTTTTTTTTTTTTTTTTTGGGTGTTTATTTTTGTTTCTTATTTTTTTTTTTTGGTAAGTTTTTTTTTTTTTTTTTTTTTTTTTTCTATTCGCTTTCCTTCACTATCAGATATCGTTTCGCTCTGCGCAAAACTTCGCTTTATTTTTCCAATCTATTGATGTAATGGCTGTCTCAGTTTGTTAAATAAAATGTAACATTATCATTTTTGTTTAAATTCATTTATACAAATTTCCAATAATTATAAATTTAAAAGCAAGTGGCGGTTTTTTTTATTTTACAATTTGTTTCAAAAAATACAACATTAAATAATAAAAATAAAAATTTATCATAATAATTTTTAAGTTTTGCTAAGATCTTTCAGAATAACGTACATTTGGCTTTTGGGGAGGGGTAAAACCCACATCGACTGAGCGGACGGACGAAAATCAATGGGGTAAAACCCACACCGCCGGACCGCCAAAAACCGTTAATAACTCTAAAACTCTAACTTGTTATTTATTATTTTTTTGATGTTGCATTTTTTTTAATTGTTTGTGATTTGTGGCATGAAAACTGACTTGTAATAATTAAAACAATATTTTAAATTTAAAAGTGTTTTGCTGCTTAGAATTTGCAAGATTAAAAATTAATTAAAAATTTGTACCCCAGCAGCTTTTTTTAAAATTTTTACCCTAATGAAAAATTTATTGGTTTTATGTTTATTAAAAAATTGTTTTAGTATTAAATTAGAACCTATAGAGTGGCTGCGATCGGGGCAATCGCAGCTGTTAAGCTGTTATGCTGCCCAAAATTTTCAAATTTAAAATTTTTTTTTTTTGGTTAAATTTTGGTTTTGGTTTTGGTTTTGGTTAAAATTTTGGTTAAATTCAAAAAAAATAGTTTATAAAAGAGTTCTTTAAATTTGAAATGTTCAATTTAAAAATGTGTTTTTATGCAATAAAAATATTTTTATTGTGTTTAATTGATTAATATTGAAGTTATAAGCATTTGAATTGCTTAAATACTGCTTTAAATAGTTTAAAAAACAATGAAATATGTGTGTAATCTATATTTTTGCCTTTATTTAACAAAAATCGATAGTTTTTAAAAATAGCCCCTTTTTACTCCAAAAATAGCCCCTTTTTTCAAATTTTGGCATTTTTCGACAATTTCGATAGCCCCTTTTGCCCCTTTTTGTCCGAAAAATAGCCCCTTTTTCATTTTTAGACCTGGCAACCCTGACGGGCGCTGTCGACGGGCGCTAACATCACCGCGCCTTTTTGGGTCAGGTTCGAAACTTAAAAAAAAAACGGAGAATCACCCAAAAATTGTGATAAAATGATCACTGTTAGTGATAAAGTACACTTATCATGATAAAATATATAATAATTTTAAGGTTTTAAGATTTCTCGTACGACTTGCTGTGCTGTCCGTCTTGTACGATTTTCTCCTACGACCCCGGGGGGCAGTGCATAGGTCTGATAATAGATTCTTGTGTACCTTAGATTTGTCATTTTGAAAAAGTTACAGTTTAGTTTAATAATGTGTTTTTGAAGAATGCAATTAATTTAGCAATGATATGGGTGGGGGTAAAAGCCGGACCACCCGGACGGACTGACGGAAATCGATGGGGTAAAACTCGGACTGACGGACCGTCTAAAAACCCAAATATCTCAAGAAATACATAAGCTCTATAAAAAATAAAGATATTTTTGCAATCTCCAGATCACAAGCTTCACGTTTATTTGCTTATTTTTGTGTTTTTGTTTATATTAAAAAAATTAAAATATTCCTGGTTTCCTTGACGCGGGTATTTGTTGACACACTTACCGTAAGTTTATTTATTTTATTAACCGAAAGTTACTTACCTTACCTTACACTTACCGAAAGTTTATTTTCCATAAATTAGTAAAATTAAATATGTTCCATAAATTAAAATTAAACTTTTTGAAATTAAAAATGTATATAAATATAATTCTGTATTAAACTGCCTGTGCTTCTTTTGCAAAACTCATGATGGAAGTAATATTTCGTTCGCAATATAAATTGAAATAAAATTTTAAATACGCGGTATTTTTTATCGTTTGAACGCGCGGCCGTTTTTTTGTATTCAAATTAAAAACTGGACAGTAGATCCTCAAGTCTTGATTTAAGGTGTATTTAGAAACCATTTAATAACTCTGTATTTTACAGATCGTTTAACCATAAACATAGTTTATTATATAGAATTGTAGCTAATTATTGTAAATAAATGTTTTGATTGAGCTAATGTACTTCGAAATTGGAAAAATTGCACCCTTAAAAACTTGGTCATGCGAACTAAAACCCCGGAAGATTTTATTTTTTAAATATAGAAAACCAACTTTTAAAACCTGTTACATATTTAGCAGAATGCCATAAGCATCAATTTAATGTGTTTACTTCATAATTTTATGCAGTATTTATTGAGATATTTGCGTTTTTTGACGGTCCGGCGGTCCGGGTTTTACCCCGTCGATTTCCGTCAGTCCGTCTGGGTGGTCCGGGTTTTACCCCTACCTACCCCAATGATATTTATATTATTTGCGTTTTTTGAGCATTAGCTGGTTGAAAAAAAATGATTTATAAATTGTATTCTAATAAATTTTTATTTTATATATTTAAAAAATATTCTCATTGTTTAAACCTTAAGTATGGGTTTCAAATAGTTGCCATACTACAAAATTAGTAGAAACTAAAAAAAAGTAAAATTAAAGTTAGAACCGCCAGGCTCTTATAATTCAGTAAAACAAGTTTTTAAGCTGACTAATGCTATAAAGTTAAGGAGCAGGATTTCGATATTTTCGGATTTTTTGGGGAGTGGGGGTATCGTATATAGGGGGGAATTTCGAAGGCTATAATTATGCGAAATGGCCAGACCTTCCCCTACCATTCCCTGGACACGCCACTGCCCTTTGCTACTTATTGGGTGGGTCCATAGTCATGTTTTTTTTAAATTTTATAATTTAAGTTTTAGGTTATGGAACTAATGTTTGCCAATGAAATAAAATCAGATAATGTAACAATGGAGCTGTCGCCAACCAAAAATGAAAAAAAACCGGCTTTCAAAGAAAAACTTCTTATTTATTATGACCAATTTTTAAAGGTATCGACATCTTTTGTGAAAGCAATAATGTATCAATAAGAAATCAAAAGCATGGTCGTGGTTTTATTCCCACTCCTTTCTTCCTAAGATAAAAAGTAGGGTCCCAAATAGTTTGGGGCATAGATGAACACGGGGGGGGTAGGTTAGGGTCCAACCCCCCCTAGCTTCGAAAATTTGCCCCCCCCCTCAAAAAAAATCCAGGGGGCCCCCTCCCCCCAAATTTTCGAATTTCTACCCCTGACCATCCTCTAGATTTTGAAATCTGACCCTCCCCTCTCTCCTCTCGAGAAAATTTTAAGTACTTTTTTTAAACTAAATTTTCTTCCAAAAACGTGAATTTTTAACACAAATTCATATTTTTACAACCTTTGTATAGCTGCAGAGACCTGTGCACTGCCCCCCCCCCCCGGGGTTTAAACGGGGGGGGACGGTGGGAGCAACTTTTTTGAAACAGGGGAGCAAGCAGGGGAAAAAAGAGAAAAAAAAGGAGAAAAAAAGAAAGGAAAAGGGAAAAAAGGGATAAAAAAAGCGAAAAAAGGTAAAAATAGGTCTAAAATAGCTTAAAATGCATTGAAATAGGCTAAAAACTGCAAAAATTTCGCAATTATGGCGTCATAATAGGTAAAAATGGCGTCATAATTTTTGGGCACTTTTTCATTTTTCCGCGGGGAGGGGGGGGCAAATCCTTCAATAAAGCGGGGGGAGGGCTTTTTAAAACCGTGCACAGTTCTGTACCTGAATATCGCTTTTTATTCAATAAAATGTAGTATTATCTTATAAAAAAACTATTATTAAACCTTTAATGGTTTCAAAGTATTTTGCTTTGGAAATTGGAACCCACCTGGACCTGACTCCCCCTCTAGGTTTCAAAATTTTCCACCCCGGGTCGACCCCCCTAGAAAGCTACAGAGTGGTTCGACCCCCCTAGGACCCCCCCTCCTAGATTTTGAAATGTCATTTACCCGGGGTTTACACTCCCCTAGCTTTTTGACCGTGTTCATCTATGATTATAATTATAATGTTTAGCTTGACATTTCGGTTTCACTTAGGCCCAGAAAAAATGAAAATAAACCGTTTTAACTCGTTTATTCTTAGCAAAAAGCGTGTGATTTACACGTTTATCCTTTTAATGTTTACACTATCGATGAACACAACTAGTTACCAGACCTTGCACGATCTGGAAATCCCCCCTCCCAGGAATATTAGTGGCTGTGTGTCCCCACCCGTTTTATTGCCCCCTCCCCCATTTTATTGCTTAACCCTCACCTCCGCCCAAAAATAAAAAAAGTGCCCAAAATTATGGCGCCTTTTTTAACCTATTATATAAAGCTATTCTTTTATTTTCTGCAGTTTTTAGCCTATTTTAATGCTTTTTAAGCCATTTTAGACCTATTTCTACTTAAATTTTCCTCTTTTGTGCTTTTTTCCCTTTTTTTCTTTTTTCTTTCTCCCGTACTTGCCCCCCTCCATAGGTGAGAACGGTCCGGGAAGCTAAGGGGGTGGTTACCTGGGGTAAATCGAATTTTGAATTCTAGGAGGGGGGTCCCAGGGAGGTCCGGACCCCCCCTAGTTTTTTAGGAGGGGAGGTCGACCTGGGGTACTACATTTTATTGTATAAAAAACGATATTCTCGTGTAAAAAGTGTGTGAATATGTGTTAAAAATTCACGTTTTTGGAAGAAAATTTACTATAAAAAAAGTACCTAAAATTTTCCCGAGGGTAGAGGGGGGGGGGTCAGATTTCAAATTCTAGAGGGGGGTCAAGGGTAAAAAATTCGGAAATTCGGGGAAGGAGAGGGCCTAGATTTTCGTCTAGGGGGGGTCCGAAAATTTCGAGGCTGGGAAGGGTGGACCCCACCCGCCCCGCCCTCCTTTCTCACCTATGCCCCCTCCCCCTGTTTTATTGCCCCCCCCCGTTTCAAAAAAGTTGCCCTTCGTGGCCCACCGTTTTGGTTTTGTCCCCCCAATAAAACCCGGGCGGGCAGTGCACAGGTTAGAGCTAAAATATAGATTACTACCAAATTAAAATTTCCTTTTGTAGGTAAGATTTTAATCCCCAGGTCCCTTTTCTAGGCGCCCTGCTGTCTTGTGACTCCGCTGATGGGTTCTAGCGCCGGTAAAAGGGTTAACCTCATACAGAGGTTAATCCCATACATGGGCACGGGGGGGGGTTGGGGGGTTAACCCCCTCAAAATTCTGAGAAGGGGGTTTAACCCCCCCCACTCAGAAGTGGGGGGGAGAAAAAGTTAACCCCCCAATTTTGGAAAAATGAAGAAAAAAATGTCTTTAAAATGACTTCTAACTGCCTCCAAACTTTAGTTTTGAGATCAAAATGAATGTTTTAAGCAATAAAAAGCTTAAAAATGCTATAAAAATGGCTTTTTGACTTAAAATTGGCGTTTTTTACCTATTTTTCCTTCAAATCAAAAAACGATATGGGTAAAATGCACTCCAGAAAAAAACGATATGGGTATTTTGCGTTTCTCGGATTTTAACCCCCCCCCTAATTTGGGGTTTAACCCCCCACTCCGGACCAACTTGCCCTATATGATTAACCCTTCCCAATTTTAGATAGGGGGTTTAACCCATACATGGGCAAATTGGCCCGGAGTGGGGGGGGGTTAAACCCCAAATTAGGGGGGGGTTAAAATCCGAGAAACGCAAAATACCCATATCGTTTTTCGATTTTGAAGGAAAAATAGGTAAAAAACGCTAATTTTAGGTCAAAAAGCCCTTTTTATAGCATTTTTAAGCTTTTTATTGCTTAAAACATTCATTTTGACATGAAAACTTAAGTTTGGAGGTAGTTAGAAGTCATTTTTTTTCTTCATTTTTCCAAAATTGGGGGGGGGGGTTTAACCTTTTCTCCCCCCCACTTCTGAGTGGGGGGGGGGGGTTAAACCCCCCTTCTCAGAATTTGGGGGGGGGGTTAACCCCCCAACCTCCCCCGTGCCCATGTATGGTTTAACCCCCCCAGTCAAAAGGAGAAGAAAAGTAAACCCCCGAAATTTTGGAAAAACAAAAAAAAAGTGTTTTAAGCAATAAAGAGTTCAAAGTTTTCTTGACCTAAAATTATAATATTAGCGTTTTTTCTATTTTTTTCTTCGAAATAAAAAAATCTGTTTGGCTAAAAATGCATTCCTTGAATTTAATCACCCCCTCCTAAAATCTGAGTTTAACCATCCACTACTAGGGAGCAACAAGCCATGCATCCCTAGAGTTTGTGTAATTTGTTATATTTTTTATCCTGTAAGAACGCCTAATTTTTGTATTCCTACGGCTCATTAATTAATTTAACCTGTTTTTTTAAGGGAGAAGATCCTTCAAAGGCATCCGCCGAATTTTGGAATGAATTTTTCCTTTTGTGGGCTCACAGCTCCAGATTAGAAGAGGAAATAGGTTCCGTTACAGCTCAACAACTTGTTCAATTAAAAGTAAAAAAAAAACTATTTTGGCAAAAATATTATATTCTCAATTGAATTTTTATTGTTGTCTTTTTCTATAATAAGAAAGGCTTGTTGTTAGTCAGTCAAAAAAAATTAAATGATTAAAAAAAGATTTTTTTATAAATAAATAAACTAACTGATTTTATTTTTGCTTCACTGTGCGAAAATATATTAAAAATACATGTTTTTGTTTAGCCAACGATTAATTTGTTGTCAAGTAACTGTATAAAAACTATATCAGAAGAACAAAACGTTCGTGTGGTAAATGCTATTCAGGTATTGTTTTTTAAATAAGATTTTTTACAGCCAATAAATTACGAGAAAATTTTAACTTACACATAAAATAAAATAATTTTATTTTTTAAGTATACATTTCTAGATCTACACTGTACTGTAAAACCAGCGAGATAAAGTATAAGATTAAAATTTTAGGTCTATACTTTTACTTTTTTTTTTATCATTTTAAAATAATTGTAATTAAAATTCTGTGTTGTTTTTTTTGAGTGCTTGCTTTGCACTGGTAGCTAACAATACCCCGTTTTGCAACACCTAAATTTATTTTATTTAAATTATGTTAATCTTATTGTATTTTTATGATTGTTTGAAATTTTTAGACACTAAATGCATTAATACGAGGAGTGCTAAACAAAAAGGGATCAAACGGTGTTGAATTCGATGTTGTCGACGTTTTATTGGGATTTAACCGAGCAGAAATTTTAATGAAGGTAATATTTTTGACAATTAATCAAAAACTAGGGATTTACTTGTGTCAGTTATCGTCAGTGATCATAAAAGCCTACTTTTCGTACTATTTTTCTGTTGCGCCGCATTTTAAACTTAAGATAAATACTATATGTGCCAGTAGTGTATTTAGAGGGGGGGGGGAGCGACCGCCCGGATTTTGGGGGGATGATATACCCGACCCCCGAAATTTGGGGAGGGGGAAATTTGTGTCCCGAATGTCCCGAAAATTTTTTTTGGGGTATACCTCAAATACCCCATTTTTAGCGTTTTTAGTACTGGGACGGGACCACCCAAATTTTAGGGGGGCCCCCCCGGGGGGGCGGGGTAACCCCAAATTTTAGGGACATGTCGGCTATAATGTGGATTTTTGGAGGGTATAAGGTCGCGTATAACCCCCAACCATACATGGGCAAGTTGGTTCAGAGTGAGGGGTTAAACCCCAAAATAGGGGTTAAAATCCGAGAAACGCAAAATACCCATATCTTTTTTTCTGGAGTGCATTTTACCCACATAGTTTTTCGATTTTGAAGCAAAAATAGGTAAAAAACGCTAATTTTAGGTCAAAAAGCCCTTTTTATAGCATTTTTGAGCTTTTTATTGCTCAAAACATTCATTTTGACCTAAAAACTTAAGTTTGGAGGCAGTTAGAAGTCATTTTAAAGACAGTTTTTTAAAGACATTTCTTTGTTTTTCCAAAATTGGGGGGGGTTAACTTTTTCTCCCCCCCCCCCCACTTCTGAGTGGGGGGGGGTTAAAACCCCCTTCCCAGAATTCGGGGGAGGGGGTTAACCCATACATGGGCACGGGGGGGGGTTGGGGGGGGTTAACTTTTTCTCCCCCCCCCCACTTCCTGAGTGGGGGGGGGGGGGTTAAACCCCCCTTCTGAGAATTCGGGGGGGGGTTAACCCCCTTTTTCTTTTCCCAACCCCCCCCCGTGCCCATGTATGGGTTAACCCCCCCCCCCCAAATTCCGAGAAGGGGGGGGTTTAACCCCCCCCCTCAGAAGTGGGGGGAGAAAAGTTTAACCCCCCAATTTTGAAAAAATTGAAGAAAAAAATGTCTTTAAAATGACTTCAAACTTTTTTGCTTCCAAACTTAAGTTTTTAGGTCAAAATGAATGGTTTAAGCAATAAAAAGCTCAAAAATGCTATAAAAAGGTTTTCCTGGGTTCCATCCGTGCCGGGTTGTGTGTTAGGATAGTGTAAAATTAAAGGATAAGTGTAAATAAGCTTTTTGACCTAAAATTAGCGTTTTTTACCTATTTTTTCTTCAAAATCGAAAAAACAAATTTATAAGTGAACCGGTAAAAAGCAGGGGGTGAACCCCGGGGTAAATGACATTTAAAATCTAGGAGGGGGTCTGAGGGGGGTCGAACCACTTGTAGCTTTCTAGGGGGGTCGGACCGGGTGAAAAATTTTGAAACCTAGAGGGGGAGTCAGGTCCAGGTGGGTTCCAATTTAAAGAAAATACTTTGAAAATAAAGGTTTAATACAGTTTTTTTATAGGTAAAATGCACTCCAGAAAAAAAAACGATATGGGTATTTTGCGTTTCTCGGATTTTAACCCCCCCCTTAATTTGGGGTTTTGCACCCCCCCCCCCCCACTCCGGACCAAGGTTTTGACGCCATTTTTACCTTTATGACGCCATTTGCGATTTTTGCAGTTTTTAGCCTATTTCAATGCATTTTAAGCTATTTACACCTTTTTTACCTTTTTTCGCTTTTTTTATCTTTTTTCCCTTTTCCTTCTCTTGCCCATGTAAGTTTTAACCCCCTCTCCCCAGTGCCCCATGTATGCCCCCAACCCCCCTGCCCGGGGCCGTGAAGAGAACTGTTCTCAGAGGGAGGGGGGGTCCCTCACGAGGTGGTCAGGGGGATCGAATTGGGGGGGGGGGGGGGCCCCGGTTTTTTTTGAGGGGGGGGGCAATTTTCAAAGACTTGGGCCCCCCGCCCTCATGCCGCCTCCGGCCCACTTTTATTAGAAAGAAGGGCCGGATAAACCACTCTGCTTTATTTTCTTATTAACTTGCTTTCACAAAAGATGTTCTAACCTTTAAAAATTGGTCATAATAAATAAGAAGTTTTCCAAAGCCGTTTTTTTTCTTTTCGGTTGGCGACAGCTCCATTGTTACTTTCCTTTTTTACTCCACTCGGGGCAAACATTAGTTTTGAGTAATGAAAACTTAAATTATAAAATTTAAAAAAACAGTGGACTCACCAATAAGCAAAGGGCGCGTGTCCAGGACCCCGTAGGGAGGTCTGGCGTATTCGCCAATTATACCTTCCAACTTTCTTATCTATGCTTCAAAAAAAATCTGAGAAAATAATGACAGCCCCTTCCTCCCGCTTAAAGTTAAGAGTTACCCCTCATTTAAAATTTGGGAGTATCCCGTACATCACCCTATAAAATTTTTAGTGGTCTCCCTCACCCAATAATAAAACACAATAAACATGGGGTATTATTAAAAATGTGCGGTATACCCGACCCCCGAAATTTCGAGGGGGACGGGTTGTAGCTAAAAAATTTTTATGAATAAAACCTCAAATACCTCATTTTTAGGGCAGGCGTGTGCGCCTGGTTTGCGCGCGGGTTTTTTGTTTGGGGGGCGGGGGGGTTTGGCTGCCTCCTCGCCCCTGCCGGGGGCCCGCTGGGACAAAAAAAAACGAAAAAAACCGGCTTAAAAAAACTAAACTCTTTTGAAAAAATAAAAAAAAATTTTATTACTCCTTGTTTTTAGTACTGGGACCCCCCAAATTTTAGGTGGGTGTCCGGGGTGAGAAGGGCCAAAACCTACCCCGAAAACGGTAAAGAAAATCAGCGACTAAGATAAGCCTAAGTAAAACCTAAGCTAAGCATAAACGAAATCTAAACTAAGCTTAAGCTAAGCCTTTGCAAAACTCAAGCCTAAAGCCTAAGCGAAATGTAAGCCTAAGCAAAAACTTAGCTAAGTTTAATCTTAATCAAAACCTCTAATCCTAAGCAAAACCTAAGCTTAAGCAAAATCTAAGCCTAAACAAAACTTAACTAAGCCTAAGCAAAATCTTAGCTAAGTCGAAGCAAAACCTAAGCTAAGCAATACTTAACTTAACCCCTCCCCTGTCATTTTTGGGGTAGGTTTTGGCCTTCGGCGTTCGGGGTACCCCCAAATTTTAGGTGGGTTTCGGCTATAATCGGGATTTTTTTTTGGGGAGGGGTATATCCCATACATGGGCAAGTTAGTCCGGAGTGGGGGGGGTTAAACCCCAAATAAGGGGGGTTAAAATCCGAGAAACGCAAAATACCCATATCGTTTTTTTTCTGGAGTGCATTTTACCCATATCGTTTTTCGATTTTAAAGGAAAAATAGGTAAAAAACGCTAATTTTAGGTCAAAAAGTCCTTTTATTGCGTTTTTGAGATTTTTATTGCTTAAAACATTCATTTTTACCTTAAAACTTAAGTTTGGAGGCAGTAGAATTCATTTTAAAGACATTTTTTCTTCATTTTTCCAAAATTGGGGGAGGGGTTAACCTTTTCTCCCCTCCCCCACTTCTGAGTGGAGAGGGGGGGTTAAACCCCCCCTTCTCAGAAATTGGGGGATTAACCCCCAAACCCCTCCCCTCCCTTGCATCCCCCAACCACCTCCCCCTCCCTGCCCACCTATGCCTCAAAAAACTAAATTTGGTGGGTTAAAATTTGCTCTAAAATCGCTATTTTTTTTTTTTAAAATAAATTAAGATTTTTTAAAAACTAATTTAAATAATGCGTTGAACAAAAATATTATAAACTTCAATTTCAAACAAAATATAACGTACATTTTCAGGGATAAATCGTTTCTTGTATTAAAAACCTGTGCATAAAAAAGCAGTTTGTTTTCAAAGTTTTTTTGAAGTCGTACCATTTTTTAATAAACCCAATAAAACCATTTTTTTAAACTGAAATTTTTTTATTGTTTCTTACTAAAAAAAGTTTTTAAAATCTTTCTACAATGATATGAGAAAATGAAAATCGAAAGGATTAGTACACAAAAGAAAATATAATTTTCAAATAGGAATTTTCCAGTTTGTAGCTTAATCATTATGATTCAAATACCAATTTAGTGTGATGCATTAACCGGGTATTTCTCTAGCATTACTATTTTGTGCAAAGCAAGCACTCAAAAAAAAACCCAGAATTTTAATTAAAATTATTTTAAAATGATAAAAAAAAAAGTAAAGAGAATAGACCTAAAATTTTAATCTTATACTTTATTCTTGCTGGTTTTACAGTACAGTGTAGATTTAGAAATGTATACTTAAAAAATAAAATTATTTTATTTATTTTATGCGTAACTTAAAATTTTCTCGTAATTTATTGGCTCGTAAAAAATCTTATTTAAAAAACAATACCTGAATAGCATTTACCACACGAACGTTTTGTTCTTCTGATATAGTTTTTATACAGTTACTTGACAACAAATTAATCGTTGGCTAAACAAAAACATGTATTTTTAATATATTTTCGCACAGTGAAGCAAAAATAAAATCAGTTAGTTTATTTATTTATAAAAAAATCTTTTTTTAATCATTTAATTTTTTTTTTGACCGACTAACAACAAGCCTTTTCTTATTATAGAAAAAGACAACAATAAAAATTCAATTGAGAATATAATATTTTTGCAAAATAGTTTTTTTTTTACTTTTAATTGAACAAGTTGTTGAGCTGTAACGGATGCTATTTCCTCTTCTAATCTAGAGCTGTAAGCCCATAAAAAGGAAAAATTCATTCCAAAATTTTTCGAACGCCTTTGACGGATCTTCTCCCTTAAAAATACAGGTTAAATTAATTAATGAGCCGTAGGAATACAAAAATTAGGCGTTCTTACAGGATAAAAAATATAACAAATTACACAAACTCTAGGGATGCATGGCTTGTTGCTCCCTAGTAGTGGATGGTTAAACTCAGATTTTAGGAGGGGGTGATTAAATTCATGGAATGCATTTTTAGCAAATCATATTTTTTTATTTGGAAGAAAAAAATAGAAAAAAAGCTAATATTATAATTTTAGGTCAAGAAAACTTTGAACTCTTTATTGCTTAAAACACTTTTTTTTTTTTTTCCAAAATTTTGGGGGTTTACTTTTCTTCTCCTTTCGACTGGGGGGGGGGGGGGGGTTAAACCATACATGGGCACGGGGGGTTGGAGGGGGGTTAACCCCCCCCCAAATTCTGAGAAGGGGGGTTTAACCCCCCCCCCACTCAGAAGTAGGGGGGGGGAGAAAAGGTTAACCCCCCAATTTTGGAAAAATGAAAAAAAAGTCTTCAAAATGACTTTTTCAAACTGCCTCCAAACTTAAGTTTTGGGGTCAAAATTAATGTTTTAAGCAATAAAAAGCTTAAAAATGCTATAAAAAGGGCTTTTTGACCTAAAATTAGCGTTTTTTACCTATTTTTCCTTCAAAATCAAAAAATGATATGAATAAAATGCAACTCTATAAAAAAAACGATATATGTATTTTGTGTTTCTCGGATTTTACCCCCCCCCCTAATTTTGGGTTTAACCCCCCCCCCCCCACCCGGCCTAACTTGCCGATGTATGGGGTTAAACCCCCTATCTAAAATTGGGGAAGGGTTAATGATATAGGAGGCAAGTTGGTCCAGAGTGGGGGGGGGGTTAAACCCCAAATTAGGAGGGGGTTAAAATTCAAGAAACGCAAAATACCCATATTGTTTTTTTCTTGGAGTGCATTTTACCCATATCGTTTTTTGAGTTTGAAGGAAAAATAGGTAAAAAACGCTAATTTTAGGTCAAAAAGCCCTTTTTATAGCATTTTTGAGCTTTTTATTGCTTAAAACATTCATTTTTATCTCAAAACTCAAGTTTGGAGGCAGTTAGAAGTCATTTTAAAGACATTTTTTTCTTCATTTTTCCAAAATTGGGGGGTTAACTTTTTTTCCTTCTCCCCCCCCCCACTTCTCAGTGGGGGGGGGGGGGTAAACCCCTCTCTCTTAATCTTTCGAGGGGCTCACCCTCCTCAACCCCCCCCCCGTGCCCATGTATGGGATTAACCTCTGTATGAGGTTAACCCTTTTACCCATGTATGTCCTTAAAGAAGTTTTCCGCGAAGGGATGGGTGGAAACCTCTTAAAAACGGGAAACGGCCGGCGCTAGAACCCATCAGCGGAGTCAAAAGACAGCAGGGCGCCTAGAAAAGGGACCTGGGGATTAAAATCTTACCTACAAAAGGAAATTTTAATTTGGTAGTAATCTATATTTTAGCTCTAACCTGTGCACTGCCCGCCCGGGTTTTATTGGGGGGACAAAACCAAAACGGTGGGCCACGAAGGGCAACTTTTTTGAAACGGGGGGGGGGGCAATAAAACAGGGGGAGGGGGCATAGGTGAGAAAGGAGGGCGGGGGCGGGTAGGCTTGACCCTTCCCAGCCTCAAAATTTTTGGACCCCCCCCCCTGAGAGACGAAAATCTAGGCCTCCTCTCCTTCCCCAAATTTCCCAACTCTTTACCCTCGACCCCCCTCTAGAATTCTAAATCTGACCCCCCCCCCTCTACCCTCGGAAAATTTTAGGTACTTTTTTTCACATACTAAATTTTCTTCCAAAACGTGAATTTCTAACACATATTCACACACTTTTTACACGAGAATATTGTTTTTTATACTAATAAAATGTAGTACCCCAGGTCGACCTCCCCTCCTAAAAAACTAGGGGGGGTCCGCACCCTCCCTGGACCCCCCTCCTAGAATTTGAAAAATTTCGATTTACCCCAGGTAACCACCCCCTTAGCTTCCCGGACCGTTCTCACCGATGGAGGGGGGCAAGAATGGGAGAAAGAAAAAAAGAAAAAAAGGAAAAAAGCACAAAAGAGGAAAAGGAAAATTTAAGTAGAAATAGGTCTAAAATGGTCTTAAAAAGCATTAAAATAGGCTAAAAACTGCAGAAAATAAAAGAGTAGCTTTATATATAGGTTAAAAAAAGGCGCCATAATTTTGGGCACTTTTTTTTTTTTGGGCGGATAGTGAGGTTTAAGCAATAAAATGGGGGGAGGGGGCAATAAAAACGGGTGGGGACAGACAGCCACTAATATTCCTGGGAGGGGGGATTTCCAGATCGTGCAAGGTCTGGTAACTAGTTGTGTTCAGCGATAGTGTAAACATTAAAAGGATAAACGTGTAAATCACACGCTTTTTGCTAAGAATAAACGAGTTAAAACGGTTTATTTTCATTTTTTCTGGGCCTAAGTGAAACCGAAACGTCAAGCTAAACTTTATAATTATAATCAT